>CM077147.1:13082271-13361860 GCA_039583875.1 Platanthera guangdongensis | reverse complement strand
TTAGGTGCCTATTTTGTAACGATATTAGTGCCTGCGCAAAATATAAAAACACACATAATATGGTCTCTAATAGCAGTCTAAAACATGGAACACCGCGCTTTTTAAAAATAAGACTATTATATGACATTTTTAGAAAAAGTGTTCAACAAAGAAGTTGTAGATCTCCAGGAGATCTACAACTTTTATGTTGAACACTTTTTCTAAAAATATAATATAGTAGACATATTTTCAAAATGTGCGGAACTCGGACGGAACTCGCATACTTATATGAGTATTGTTGAAACCGAAATCTCGGTCTCCTGTGGAGTTCTCCCTCATGGAAGGGGTGACCGCGCGCATACTTCGCTCCTGCAAGCAAAATAACAAAGGAAAACAAAGACAAGAACCGACCCAAGGGCTCGGCGGGGTGGACCCACTGTTGAAGTCAAAAATGACCTCAACGAGAGTTCAAAATAGGGGTGCAGTCAACACCTACTTCTCTCAAGCCTCAACCATCGACTAGACGCAAAGGACCTAAGACTGACCCAAAGCCTCAACAGGGAGATCTCACCTCACATCCGGAAGATCTCTGAGAGCTTCCCCTCCAAAGCCAAAAGCTGGGCGAGTAGCTCCTCAGAAAGCACTGGAAGTTGGAAGATTATGAAAGCTTGCTTTCCAAAGAGCCCTTATGGGTCTATTTATAGCATCTGCTAACCTGAGATTACTGAAATGCCCTTGGTTGATCTGCCAACAGTCAAATCTCGTTGTATATCCTGAGGGTATAAGGGTAATTTTACCTGAGGGCAATTAGGTCATTTTACCCAAGGCCCTGGGCCCCACTCGGCGAGAGCTCTGAGCCGAGAGCCTTCTGTCCAGAGCCCGGCGCAAGCGGTCTCGCCTGCTTATAGGCGAGAGCTCCTTTAAGACAGGAGCTTGGCGCTAGCGCAAGCATTCCCGTGTTGGCTGCGTTCAACGATTTGGCTGCGTTCGACGATCTGGCCTGTTGATTTCCATTCGACGATTTGGCTGTGGTCGACAATCTTGGCCTGTTGATTTCCGTTCGACGATTTCGTTGCGCTCGACGATCTTGGCCCTTTGATTTCTGTTCGACGACTTGGCTGCGTTTGACGATCTTGGCCCTTCGATTTCCGTTCGACGATTTGGCTGCGGTCGACGATCTTGGTTCGACGATCGTCGAGCGCGGGGCGCCTTGTAGGCGAGGGGGCTTGGCGCTAGCGCAAGCGTTCCCGCCTACTTGGGCGAGATCTTCTTTAGGGCGAGAACACCTCTGGCTAGCCTAATTGTGTCTGTTGGTGCCTTCTGGTCTGACTCAGCGAATATGAGGTTGTACACAATCCCCGCTCTTTTTGAGCTAGCTCTGCGCTCGAAAAGACACATCCAACCCATAAATATTCGTTGAGCACGTGTCAACATCAGGGAATCTTTTGGTGGGCCGTACCGTGGCTATAAATATATTTGCCGATAGACGACCATAATTCTGCCCCTGAATCGTCATTCTTCATCTGAGTTCTCGCCTCCACTCGCGATGCCTTCCAAGCACGCCGACAAACCGCTTCCGCAGGATCTTCAAGACCGCATCGATGCGGCACAGGCGCGAGCCAAGGCTAACAGCGCCTTGGTTGCCCCCTGGATGCGAGAAAGTCGTCAGCCGCTGAGCCTTCTCAGCCTAAGAAGAAAAAGAAGAAGGCGAAGGCGGTCCAGCGAGACCTGCCCCACGAGAACAGGAGCCCGCCTACCCTTAGCGAGGTCCAAGGGCCTGGCTCGTCATCCTTCTACCGAGGCCGAGCTGAATTAGCGAGCCCGAACTTGCCCCTGGCGAGCTCTCGTCTTAATCTTAAAAGGGCCAAGTTTGCTCGAGGTCCAAGGCTGATACCATTGAGTGACTTCCAGCCCTGCCAGCTAGGTGAGAGCCCGACAGCGGGATCTGCTCGAGGTCTAAGGATGACACCAAGTGACTTCCAGCCCTGTCAGCTAGGTGAGAGTCTGGCAGCGGGATCTGCTCGGGGTCCAAGGCTGATACCATCGAGTGACTTCCAGCCATGCCAGCTAGGTGAGAGCCTGACAGTGGGATCTGCTCGAGGTCTAAGGATGACACCGAGTGACTTCCAGCTCTGCCAGCTTGGTGAGAGCCAGATAGCGGGATATGCTCGGGGTCCAAGGCTGATACCATCAAGTGACTTCCAGCCCTGCCAGCTAGGTGAGAGCCTGACAGTGGGATCTGCTCGAGGCCTAAGGATGACACCGAGTGACTTCCAATCCTACCAGCTAGGTGAGAGCCTGGCAGCGGGATCTGCTCGGGGTCCATGGCTGATACCAACGAGTGACTTCCACCCCTGCCAGTTAGGTGAGAGCCTGACAGCGGGATCTGCTCGAGGTCTAAGGATGACACCGAGTGACTTCCAGCCCTGCCAGCTAGGTTAGAGTCTGACAGCAGGATCTGCTCGGGGTCCAAGGCTGATACCATCGAGTGATTTCCAGCCCTGCCATCCACGTGAGAGCCTTACAGCGGGATCTGCTCGAGGTCTAAGGATGACACCGAGTGACTTCCAGCCCTGCCAGCTAGGTGAGAGCCTGACAACGGGATCTGCTCGGGGTCCAAGGCTGATACCATCGAGTGACTTCCAGCCCTGCCAGCCAGGTGAGAGCCTAACAGCAGAATCTGCTCGAGGTCTAAGGATGACACCGAGTGACTTTCAGCCCTGCCAGCTAGGTGAGAGCCTGGCAGCGGAATTTGCTCGGGGTCCAAGACTGATTCCATCGAGTGACTTCCAGCCCTGCCAGCTAGGTGAGAGCCTGCAGTAGGATCTGCTCGAGGTCTAAGGATGACACCGAGTGACTACCAGCCCTGTAAGCTAGGTGAGAGCCTGACAGCGGGATCGGCTCGGGGTCCAAGCCAGATACCATCGAGTGACTTCCAGCCCTGCCAGCCAGGTGAGAGCCTGACAGCGGGATCTGCTCGAGATCTAAGGATGACACTGAATGACTTCCAGCCCTGCCAGCTAGGTGATAACCTGGCTGCGGGATCTGCTTGGGGTCCAAGGTTGATACCATCGAGTGACTTCCAGCCCTGCCAGCCTGGTGAGAGCCTGACAGTGGGATCTGCTCGAGGTCTAAGGATGACACCGAGTGACTTTCAGCCCTGCCAGCTAGGTGAGAGCCTGACAGCGGGATCTGCTCAGGGTCCAAGGCTGATACCATCGAGTGACTTCCAGCCCTGCCAGCTAGGTGAGAGCCTGACAGCGGGATCTGCTCGAGGTCTAAATACACTTCACTTCTCCATGCAAACTCAATGCTACAACACCAGCGTGTTAAAGAACTTTCATTAAAAATCAGAGTATCACTTACAAGTTTCAAGGGAAAAAACATTTTAGGTTGTCACCACTCCAGGTGAGACTTAGGGTCTCGCCCTCCACATTTTGGAGTCGATACCCCCTGATCCTAAAGCTTCTTTTACAATAAATGGACCTTCCCAGCTGGGGTTGAGCTTCCCCACGGTTGTCGACCTTCCTGCTACATCCACCTTCTTCAACACCAAGTCACCCTCCACAAATTGCTTGACCTTGACGTGCTTATCAAAGTACTTGGTCATTCTCCTCTTCACCTCTTCCTGTCGGATGGAGGAAAGATCCTGCAGTTCTTCCACCATGTCGAGGGAGAGCCGCAGCTCTTCCTCGTTCTCAGCCTGTCATCCTTCCCTGCCTTCACCTACTGCGACAACTCGAGGCGTTTGAACTTCGAACTCTACGGGGAGCACTGCCTCGCACCCATGGGAGAGCTTGAAGGGGGTCTCTCCTGTAGCTGTGTTGGGGGTGGTCCTCAAGGCCCAGAGAACTGCGGGAAGCTGCTCCACCCAGCTCCCCTTCAGGTTTTCCACTTTCTTCTTTAGGAGGTTAACAATGATCTTGTTCGCGGCCTCCACCTGCCCGTTGCTTTTGGGGTGATGGACTGAGGCGAACCTGAGGTCGATCCCAAGCTGCTCGCAAAAACTGATGAACTCCGCGCTGGCGACCTGGGGCCCATTGTCCGTGAAAATGGCCTGGGGTAGCCCATGGCGGCAGATGATCTCCCCCCAAATGAAGTTCCCGACGAACTGGGAAGTAACCTTGGCCAGCGCCTTCACTTCCAACCACTTGGAGAAATAATCGATCATCACCAGGAGGAACCTCCTCTGCCCACTGGCCTGGGGGAACGGTCCAACCAAATCCATTCCCTAGATGGCAAAGGGCTAGGGGGCTGTGATACTCTTGAGCCGCTGAGCTGGCTGTAGCTGGAGGGGGGCAAACAACTGGCATTTGTGGCACCTTCTAGCGAACTCCGTCGCATCGCAGCCCAAGGTGGGTCAGAAATACTCTTGCCTGACGATCCTGCCTTCCAGGGTCCGACTCCCAGAGTGACTCCCACACTCCCCGGAGTGGACTTCCTCCAAGATTCTTTGTACCTCTCCCTCGGCTACGCAACGTGCCAACATCCCCGAGAGTCTTCTTGTACAGCTGCCCGTCTTGGAGGAGGTAGTACGCTGACTTATGCCTGAGCTTCTTCTCATCCACCCCCTCCGGATACTCTCCCGTGGAAAGGAAAGTTATGACCGGATCCATCCATGAAGGCCACTTGTCTATCTCCATGAGCTCTCCTTCTTCGATGGAGGGGCGGAATAGGTCGGTGATAGTACCCCCCACCCGAGGACCGTGCTTTGCGAGCTGATCGACCTGCTCATTCTCCTCCCGGGGCACGTGCTGGATGGAAAAAGTTTGGAACGTGCCAATGACTCCCTTTACTTTAGCTAAGTATAGCCAAAAGGTAGACTCTCTCGCCTCGAACTCCCCGTTGATCTGGGAAGCTACCACCATGGAGTCAGTAATGACCTCCACGTCCAACACCCCCAGCTCCCTGGCCAGGCGCAGCCCTGCTATCACGGCCTCATACTCAGCTGATTGTTGGTGATGGGAAAGTGCACCACCACTGTCTGCTCAATTCTAGTCCCTTGAGGGCTCTCTAAGATAACCCCCACTCCTAGGGAATGCCTCCCTGAGGCGCCATCCACCTTCTCCTTCCAAGGAGTCGGGCGAGTGAGCTCTTCCTCTGCCACCTCAATCACATAATCGGCCAAGAAGTCGGCCATCGCTCGAGCTTTGATCGAGAGGCGGGGGACGAAGGAGACGTCGAACTCACTCAGCTCCACTGACCACTTGGCCAGGCTGTCAGAATGCTCCACCCCCTCCAAGATGTTGCGGAGGGGATGATCAGTCACCACTCGGATTGAGTGTGCCTGGAAATAGGGCCGCAACCTTCGGACTGAGATGACCAGGGTGAAGGCCAGCTTCTCCAAGATTGGACATCGGAGCTCGGCCTTTCTCAGGACTCGACTCACGTAATATATGGGTAGCTGCTTTTTCCCCTCTTCACGAACTAGGACAGAGCTCAGGGTCTCCGCCCTGACCCCGAGATACAAAAACAGGTCCTCCCCCTCCTTTGGCCCTTGGAGCAATGAGGCCCGAGTCAACTGCACCTTGAGGGCCTGGAATGCCTCCTCGCGCCCCTTGGTCCACTCGAATTTTTGACACCCACCACCCTTAACGTTTTGAAGAAGGGGGAGCACTTCTCCCCAGCTCGAGAGAGGAACCAACTTAGCCCTGCCAGCTTTCCCGTCAGCCGCTGCACCTCCTTAGTGTTTCGTGGGGATCCCAGCTCTAAGATGGCCTTGACCTTATCGGGATTTGGCTCGACCCCTGCAGGGGTGAGGAGGTGTCCCAAGAACTTTCCCCTGCTAGCCCCGAAGACACACTTCTAGGGATTCAACCGCATCTTATACTTGCGCAGGGTAGCAAAGGTCTCCTCTAGGTCCTGGAGGTGAGAGTCCATGTCCTGACTCTTGACCATGAGGTCATCTACATACACTTCCAGCTTCCTCCCATTCTGCTCTTTGAAGACCCTGTCCATCATCTTCTGGTAGGTCGCCCCTGCATTCTTTAGCCTGAAGGGCATCATCATCTTATAACAGTAGCATCCATCCCCCGTGATGAACGAGACATCCTTGACATCCGGGGGTGCATCCTGATTTGATGATAACCTGAAAATGCATCTAGAAAACTCATTACAGAAAAACCAACGGCTGAGTCAACCAGCGCGTCGATCCGAGGCAAGGGATAACAGTCCTTAGGACAAGATTTATTAAGCAAGGAGAAGTCGATACACATACGTCATCGGCCGTCCCTTTTTTTCACCATGACTACATTTGAGACCCAGCTGGGGTATTGGATCTCGGATATGAAGCCTACCTTGAGGAGTTTCGCCACCTCCTCTCTGATGGGCTCTGCCAGCTTGTCCGCAGTGGACCTCTTCTTTTGTTGGACGGGGCGTGTTCCCGGGTCCAAGTTGAGGCGGTGTCAAGCTACATCCGCGTCAACCCCCGGCATCTCCGCGGCACTCCATGCGAAGATGTCCACATTTCTCTGGATGCACTCCAGCATCCTGCCCTGAGCCTACTGGGTCAGCCCTCCGCTGACGCGGACCTTCTCCACCCTGCCTTCTCAGGTGAGGACCTCCAGCTCTACCACCTCTTCCGCAGCCTCCAACTTGCACTTCTCTCCCCATTCTTCAGCATCCCTCTCCCCTGGGATGAGGACATCCGCCTCCACATCTTCTTCCACAGCCATCGCCTCGGCCAACTCCTCCCGATCTCCTCCTGCTGCCTCTACCCCGATGCAGCTCTCTACTTCCAACTCCTCCCTGCCAGCTTCCTGCTCCATCCTCTCCATCCTCCGCTCCATCTCCTCGGTTCCCTCCTGCCAATAAATGGAGTTCATGGAGGCGACGTAGCATTCCCGTGCCATTTTGGGGTCCCCCCTGACCCTGACCTGAATCCCCTCTGCATTGAACTTCAAGCATTGATGGAACGATGAGGGGACGCGGCGAAAGGCACTGATGAGGGGTCTCCCAAAGATGGAGTTGTAGCTGCTGGGGGGCATCCACGATGACGAACCTGCAGTTCCTGGACTGCCCCCACCCCCAGGGTGACATGAAGGCCTACTCCTCTCTCCACTTCCTTCCTCTCCGCAGAAAATCCGAATAGGGGCCCATCAGAGGCTAACACCATCTTATCCTCCACCTTCATTGCGTCAAATGTCTTCTTAAAGACGACGTTGATGGAGCTTTCGTTATCGACGAGGATCCTAGAGACGGTGAAATTTTCGATGGCTGTCTTGATGACCGACGCATCGCAAAAAGGATCCTCATGATCCGTCATATCGCTCCGGGAGAAGGTGATCCTCTCTTCTGGGGGTGGGGTTTGGGATGTGGAGTCAACGCTCCAGCGATACATTGTGTGGAGGCTCGCCTTCCGGGAAGCCTCGCCCCCCCCCCCCCCCCCCCCCCCCCCCCCCCGTGGATCACTCTGATTCCCCCTCGGGTCCCAACATTCACCCGGTCTTCGCAACGGTCCTCCTCCGCCTGAGGCAAGACCTCCTTGATCCTCACTTCCTGACACCCCTGCTGCTGCTGCCACTCCCTGTTTCGCCTTATTTCGAGGAACTCCAGGCACGTGGCGGTGGCGTGCCCTTCTTCCTAATGGAAGTCGCAGTAGGGCAACTCCACCCTAACTTCTTTCCTCCTTCTCCTGGCTGCTCTCCTCCTCTCCACTAGGGCTAGGACCATAGCCTCTTCTTGGTCGGGGAGTCGAGGCCTCTGCTCCCGCCTCCAACCCGGGGGGTGGAATTGATCTTGCCCCTGGTGGCGGTCTCTTCCTTGGTACCCTCTCTGTGGCCCCTGCCCTTACCACTCGGACCTCCAGCCCAACCGACGATCAGGCTCCTGACGCCCCCACCTAGGCTGCTGCTGTCCCTAGAGCTGCCTCTGTTTCCTCTGTCGGGGCTCTCCTCTCCTCTCCTCATGTCCTCTTCCTCCTCTTGGCTCCTTCTCCTCTTCCGTGGCCCACCTGGCCAGCTTTCGGGCAAACTCCGGGTTTGATGCCTCCCCGTCAACTTCTCTCGCCTCCCTCTCCATCAACTCCTCGCAGGAGGGGGGGGGGTTCCCTCGTCAACTCCATCCTGAAGAAACCCTGTTGCAGGCCCAGAGTGAAATCCATCATCAAACTATGGCCCGACATCTCCTAGACCTGGGTGACCTCCTCCAGGAACCGGTCTACGTAGCTCCCCAGCGTCTCGTTCACTCCCTGGTTGATGTGGAACATGGACTCTGACTCCTTCTTCCTCCTCTTCGAGGTAGTGAACCTCAGCATGAACCCCCGACGCAGGTTCTCGAAATAGTAGATTGAGCTGGCCGACAGCTGATGGAACCACTCCCTTGCCTTCTCCTTGAGGGTGATGGCGAAGAGTCGGTATTTGAATCCATCTGACATCTGCCGGATCGAGACGACATCCTCGAATTATTGGACGTGTTGGACTGGGCCTCCCTTCCCGGTGTAGTAGGACATCTCGGGTTCCCTGAACCCTTCTGGAACTGGAGATGAAGAGACCAACTCGCTAAAGGGGCTGCCCCCCTACTGGGCGAGCTGGCGAGTCTCGCGAGCCCAGCTCGCCGAACCGGCCTCTGCCTGCCGAACCGGGGAAGAGTTCGCGCCCGGGGAGCTCATACCCCCGACCCTCCTTGGCAATTTCCTTCCCAGCTCGCCTGCCGGGGGCGTCCTCGCTCAGAGAGAGGGCGGCTGCGATCTGGACTGCTGGAGTCGAGCACTCGGCTTGCGTGCCAAGTGAGAACTTGACGAGGCCCAACACCTCGTTCCTAAAATCTTCAAACATCCTCAACGTGGATAGAGGTGTGGGGGGGGGGGGGGGCGAGCTCGACTTGTCAGGTCCCTGTCCTCCTGTCATCTAGCTTGCCGAAGCTTTTCTGCACTGACCACGCTCCATGCTCACCGCACCAAAATGCTGAAACCGAAATCTCGGTCTCCTGTGGAGTTCGCCCTCGGGGAAGGGGTGACCGCGCGACTACTTCGCTCCTGCAAGTAAAATAACAAAGGAAAACAAAGACAAGAACCGACCCAAGGGCTCGGCGGGGAGGACCCACCATGCACCCGGAAGATCTGAGAGCGCTTCCCCTTCTTAGCCAAAGGCCGAGCTAGGTACCCTCAGAAAGCACTTAGAAACTGGAGCAAGGAGGCACATGAAGCATGTAACATCCCATGTTACTTTTGGACCCCTCAACTTAGATTGGGTTAGACATGGGGTGGGTGATAGAGAATTTAGCTAGGTTTGACCCTAGGTAGTGGGTTGTAGCCATGTGGGGTCCACTAAGGGACCAATGTCAAACTAGGTCAAACTAGCCTAAATAGAAACCCTAGCCACACCATGACCCCACCACATTACCCTAACCCTAAAACAATCTAAGTGGACAATAAGGCATGCCATTAGGTCAACCCTTCGACCCTAGTTGACCAAAGTCAACCATGACCCTAATTTGGTAAAACCTATACCAGTTTATAAGACCCCCCTACCAAGGAGGCTACTGCTTCTTATGCCCAGAACCGCCGTCTTACGGTGGCACTAACGCACGGGTTCGTCGACACCGCAACACGTCGATTATGCCGGCTAGTACGATCATAAGCCCTTATTACTCTTCATTTTCTTTTTTGTACTCATTTGGACTTATATTTTCCTTTCATATATTATATATATGTGTTGTGACTGTGGATTAGTTGTGGTTTTTCTTTTACCGCTATACTTCTTTTCTCATATTGGCCTGCAGGTTTATGATCGTACTAGCCGGCAGAATCGGCATGTTGCAGTGTCGACTAACCCGTGCGTTAGTGCCACCGTAAGACGGCGGTTCTGGGCATAAGACTCGGTAGCCTCCTTGGTAGGGGGGGGGGGGTCTTACAAAGCATGCCTTCTGGGGTACCCCTTGGATCCTATTTATAGTTTCTAGAATCTGAACTGCCAATAACCAAACTGAACTGTCCTGAAGTTACCAAAAAACTCTTGGTCGGGTCTGCCAACAGCCAAACTCCGTTGTTTTGAAGGGCTATGGGCAGACCATCATGGGCAAAACAGTAAAAAGTACCTCATATATCAGGGCGAGCTGGGGAGGCTGGCCACCTCAGTAGATCCTGCTCGTCTGCTGTTGCCGAGCTCCTTTGCGCGAGCGCGATCCGGGATGGCAAGCTCGCCCATCAATCGGCATCCATTAGTCGACCTCAGCTCGACGAATCCTGGCTTAGCCCGGCGAATACCGAGCTCGCGGTCGACGAATGCCGAACTCGGGTTCGGCTTCTCCTTGTCGAGCTTGCCCACAATCTTCAGAGTCCTTTGCTGGGCTTGCCCGTTGCTTGGACGATCTGAACCGCCCGGTATGGTTCTTGGCGACCTCACTCGCCAGACACAGGGTTGTACAAGTATGATGATAAGTTATGTAACGGTAAAATACCTATGCCCCCATTTTAATACCGAGCAATGTTATATGTACATCATAATTGACTGTGCATGTCTATATCAAAAACAAAAAACCATTAAAAGGGCATTGTTACGTGCACATCACAATCTAAGCACGCTCCCTGATCAAGATTCTTCTTGTGACCTATCCTAAAGTCCTGAACAGATGCATCGCGCTACGCCTAGCTGCATGCATCGTGATGATACTACTTGTTGTTTTGATGGCTCCAAACCGGACCGGTCCAGCTTGGTTATTGTTTTTGGTTTTGGCTTTGGGCTGAACCAACCTTCGTTTTATACCATATATATCTTTTACAGGAGAAATAACCTAACCTAATCAGAATAAAAAGCGGGAGAAACAAGGAAGAGGAGCGGCGGCATAGGGAATCCTGAGCAGAGGCGTTCGCCGGCGATCGAGCGCGACATCCAGTGACGTTCGGCGATCTGGATCGGCGGGCGGTTTTCCTCTTGCGACTTCGTCAAGGGATCAGGATACCTGATCTAGGGTTTCTTCTCCGGCGATCTTAGAGATCCGGTCGCGGCAAGATCGGGCAGAGGCTTCCTTCTTCTCCGGCGACATCAAGGATGTGGCGGTCTCTCACCAGCAACGTCTAGGGGAGAAAATGGGGATGTGACACCGTGCTTGCGTTCTTGCGGCGATTCAGATTGGTAGAGGCGGCTCTCTTCTCCGGCGACATCAAGGCTGCGACGATCTCTCGCCAACAGCGTCCGGGGACGAGGGAGAGGGCGGCGGCACCGATCGGCCCTTTCTTGCGGCGGTCTCCCGCTAGCAGTGCATAGGGGAGTTTTTTTTCTTCCCTCTCTTTTTTCTTGTTGTTCTTTATTTTCTATTCTAGGTTAGTGTCGATCCGCTGAGGATCGTTGAGTGTTTGTGTTGTAATCGAATATTTTTTTTAATTAGTGGATCCGACGTGCTCTCCCCGTGGATGTAGGAGCTTAACTCCGAACCACGTAAATCTCTTGTGTTTTTTTCTGTGTTTTGGAATCTCGTACTAGTTTATTTGATCCAGCGCGATCTTCTCGTGGATGTAGGAGCTTAACTCCGAACCACGTAAATCTCTTGTGTTTTTTTTCTGTGTTTTGGAATCTCGTACTAGTTTCTTTGATTGTTTGGTACGCGCCACTATTTGCTCAAAAATTCGCTTCTGTTGTTATTGTCCGCAACGAGTTCCGTACTCGCGGGCCGGTGCCATTTGCACAACAATTGGTATCAGAGCCAGGTTCTGATCTTCGAACCAGTGAGCAAATTCAATGGCGGCCAAATTCGAGGTTCCAAAATACGATGACAAGATTGATTTCGGTCTTTGGTAAAAAATGCATAAAGGCCATACTCGTGCAGCAGGGACTTCACAAGGCACTCCTTGGAAAGGAGAAGGCCGAGGTGAAGGACGATGACGAGTGGGATGAGCTGGATCTCAAGGCAATCAGCACCATATAACTGTGCTTGGCAGACGAGGTCATGTACAATGTAGTCGAGGCACAGACTACAACGGATCTATGGAAAAAACTTGAAGAGCTTTATATATCTAAATCGCTTACAAATAATCTATACGTTAAGAAATAATTGTATAGCTTAAGGATGTCTGAGGGAACTCAGTTGTTGGACCATATGAATGTGTTTAACAAGCTGGTATCACAGCTGCGGAGTATGGATGTGAAGGTCGAGGAGGAAGACCAGACTTTTCTCCTCTTGTCCTCACTCCCGAGGCCGTTCGATCATTTAGTCACCACCATCTTGTATGGGAAGGATACCCTTAAAATGGACGAAGTGGTAACGATGCTTCTTTCTAATGAGAAGAGGAGCAGTTCCGGTTCGAGGGCGAGCGAGGGTCTGCTCGTGAAAAGCAGAGACCCATCCTGAGGGAGATCGAAGGAGCGAGGCAAGAAGGACTCTCGACCTAGATCAAAGTCCAGAGGCAAGAACAACAAATGCCACTTCTGCAAGGAGGAGGGACATTGGAAGGTGAACTGTCCTAAGAGGAAACTCAAGGGCAAAGCACCTGAGCCTTAGCAGGCCGCTATAGCAGCCGGGTACGATAGCGATGCGGATGTATTGCACGTGTCACAGAGTCATGAGATCACGGACGAGTGGATCATGGACACTAGGTATTCATACCACATGTGCCCACATAGAGAGTGGTTTACCACTTTCAGGGAGTGCGATGGCGGTCGGGTCCTGATGGGAAACAACTCCGAGTGCAGGACTATGGGGATCGGGAATATCCGGATCAGAATGTTCGATGGAGCGATTCAGACACTCGCCAATGTGAGGTATGTGCCTGACCTAAGGAAGAGCTAGATCTCCTTAGGTACCTTAGAGGCAGCCGGGTATTCCTATACCGGTGAGGGAGCATTTATCAGGGTAAAGAGAGGCGCACTAGTCGTCATGAAGGTAGAGCGTACTGATACACTTTATAGGTTGATAGGTACCGCAATAGCTGGTGATGCGGTCGTTGCCGCGATGTCTGATGAGGATACCTCTGCGATGTAGCATGCTAGGCTTGACCACGTGAGTGAAAGAGGTCTCGTAGAGCTGCATAGGAGAGGACTCCTGAAGGGAGTCAAAACATGCAGACTTGACTTTTGTGAGACCTGCGTTTTAGGAAAGCAGCACAAGGTCAAGTTTATGACATAGATTCAGCGCAGTAAGGACGTCCTGGAGTATATACACTCGGATATACGGGGGCCAGCCCCGATGCCGTCACTTGGAGGCGCGAGTTATTTCATGATATTCATTGACGATTACTCCAGGAAGGTTTGGATCTACTTCCTCAAACAAAAATCCGAAGTGTTTGAAAAATTCAAGATCTGGAAGACCCAGGTGGAGAACCAGACGGGTAAGAGGGGGAAGTATCTGAGATCCGACAACGGTGGTGAATATACATCGTCGGAGTTTCAGGGGTATTGTGATCAGGAGGGTATTACTAGGCAGTTCACCATCCCTGGCACGCCGCAGCAGAACGGCGTCGCCAAAAGGATGAATAGGACGCTTCTAGAGAGGGTCAGGTGCATGCGTCTATATGTTGACCTGCCCAAGCCCTTCTGGGCTGAGGCGGTGAGCACTGCACGGTATATAGTGAATCTATCCCCATCGATGTCACTAGATTTAAAGTGCCCACATGAAGTATGGTCAGGTACGCCAGTCACGTATTCTGACATCTATATCTTCGGATGTCTTGTATATACCCTGATGTCGGACATAGAGCGGACAAAGCTTAATGCTAAGTCCAGGAAGTGCATTTACTTGGGTTGAAAGATCGGCACTAAAGGATTCAAGTTGTGGAATCCTGAGACCAAAAAGACTGAGGTGAGGCGCGATATGGTGTTTGATGAGGCTTCTATATTGAAGAAGTCTCTGCCCCAAGCGAAGGAGGTGGAGAAGACTTCGAGTCCACCATTGGAGGTGGAACTCTAGAGTAGTAGCAGAGCTGCAGATTGGGGAGTGGAGCATGAGGGTACTAGCAGGACCGATCAACATGATGAATCATCCGAATCTGATGGATCAGACGATACTGTACAACCCGCTTAGGAGGAGCCGTATGCGATTTCTAGGGGAAGGGCTAGGTGAGAGGTCAGAGTGCCTCTCAGGTTACAAGATTCTGTAGCATACGCTTTCCAGATGATCTCCTCTGACCCCATATCCTACAAGGAAGCCATCGAGAGCAAGGAAAGCTCTCAGTGGATGACGGCCATGGAGGAAGAGATCAAGTCTCTCCATAAGATTAAAACTTAGGAGCTGGTGTATCTCCCGAAAGGAGCTAAGGCGATTAGCTCCAAATGGGTATTCCGGAAGGAGTCTACTTCCGGGAAGGATCCCTGAAGATACAAGGTCAGGTCCATCGCGAGAGGCTTTGCGCAAAAGAAAGGCATAGATTTTGATGAAATTTGTTCACCTGTTGTAAAGCATTGCTCCATTAGGTTATTGCTCGCCTTAGTGGTACTCCACGATATGGAGTTGGAGCAATTGGACGTGAAGACTGCATTTCTTCACGGGATCCTAGATAAGGTGATCTATATATTGCAGCCTGAGGGATTTGTGAAACCCGACAATGAAAAGAAGGCATGCAAGCTTAGAGCATCTCTCTACGGCTTGAAGCAATCACCGAGGATGTGGAACCGGAGGTTCGATGTCTTCATGGATTCATTGGGGTTCACCAGGAGTCAGTACGACACTTGTGCGTATTTTAGATTCCTAGCGAATGGAGATATCTTTATTCTAATGTTGTACGTCGATGATATATTAATCGCGTGCAAATCAGCCTAGGAGATCTCCTTATTAAAGGAGAAGCTGCGCTCGGAGTTCGAGATGACAGATCTCGGACATGCGCAGAAGATCCTTGGGATGGAGATTCGTCGAGACAAAGAGCGCGGCATGCTCTGACTATCTCAAACTGGGTCTATTAAGAAGGTATTGGAGAAATTCAATATGAATGACTCCGAGGCTGTCGCAACCCCCTTGGGACAGCATTTTTGGTTATCGTCCATTCAGTGCCCTACCATTGAGAAGGGACGATAGAAGATGCTAAGTGTACCGTATGCGTATGCGGTGGGGTGCCTGATGTATGCGATGATCTGCACTAGACCAGACATCGCTCAGGCAGTGAGCGTCGTGAGCAGATATATGGTAAATTCAGGGCGAGAGCATTGAGAAGCTGTCTGAAAGGGGAAACTAGATCTGATATACTCTAGAGGGGGGGTGAATAGAGTATATGGTGCTTTTTAAAACACAAAGAAAATCTTTTGCAAGACTTTACAACAATTGTTGTAATGAATGTAAGCAGGGAAGCAGAAATAAAATAGACCACAAAACTAAGCTATGCACAAAAGAATCTAGTCCAGAAACAAAAGAAAAACATGCACAACCAGAAGACACAAGGAAATATAGTGGTTCCCCAACTTGGGTACATCCACTCTTCTACCACCCTAGGTAGGAATCCACTGCAGGATGAGTTGATCAGGTGTCCTGGGCACCAATGAGCTTTTGATAAGGTGCTCAAAAACCAAAACAGATTTTTTGATCAGGTGTCTTGCCACCAATGAGCTTTTGACAAGGTGCTCAAAAACCAACTTCAAACTTTTGAAGGGAGTTTGAAAAACCCTTTACAGAATGGGGGTGAGAGAGTGATGGGAGTCTTCTCTTTCTCAAGCAACTGAGAAGACTATGTGGATTCAGTGATGTTGTCAAAGCTCCCCCTGAGTCCTTGAAGTCTTCAGGAAGATGAGCTTTGCTGAGGGTGATAGGCCTTCAAAGATAGATCTCCAGCAAAGGATGATTTCAGCAAGCTGAAATGTTGATTGTCTGGAGTCTTGAAGTGATGTTGGCCTTGAACACTTGAGAGCTGAAGAGATCTTAAGATTTGAAAGCTTGATCTCTTGATGAGTGTTCTTCTGAATTCTTGTTGACAGAAAATTTTTCAGAGTCTCTGTATATTGAGAGATGTCCTGTTCTTGTCAATCTCTCTTAACTGTGTATTGATTCAAAAAACATTCTCTCTTTTATTCTCTGAATCTCAATAGGAAAATTGCTCTGTCAAAGATAGCCGTTGGTCTGAATTAATTACAGCCTTAATTGCATAAAAAGTTCTGAAGGAAAGTCCACTGAATTATTCCTTGAAAAATCCCTTGAAACTTGCTCCAGAATTAAATGAAAACGGCTGACAGATCTTCTGACTTAAATGCAGAATAACTTCTATCTTGATTTGAATTTGAATTCTGAAGATCAACTGAAATCGTCGAACTGAGCTCTGCTATCGTCGAGCTGAGCTCAGCGAACTGGAAAAACAAGCAGCAAAGAAATCGTCGATCTGAGCTCAAAGATCGTCGAACTGAGCTCAGAGATAAAGATCCAGTACAGAGTCAAAATCGTCGACCTGAGCTCAGCGATCGTCGAATGGAGTTCGACGATATTGAGAAGTTGAGCTCAGCGATCGTCGACCAGAGCTCGACGATATTGAGAGGCTTGAGCTCAGCGATCGTCGAATGGAGCTCGACGATCTGCCAAAGTTGAGCTAGACGATCGTCGACCGGAGTTCGACGAAACGTCGTGCTGAGCTCGACGATTTGGACTTAGTCTCCAGAAAAACTTGGGTCTTCAGAGCAGCTTCCAAACCTAGACTCCTGATCCCTTAGACTCAATTCTAATTGACCTATAATCTATACAGAAGGTCAAAACATAGAATCCTAGAGACATAGTGATCCTGACCCAAATTAGTAATAGGGTGTTCCAACAATCTCCCCCTATTTGGGTTAGGAAAACTATTTACAGACTTTGAAAAACAAACAACATTAGACAGAAAAATATAAAACAACAACAACAAGACACAGAGCAGAACCATCACAGAGATATATTATATATGTGTTATCCAGATAGCAGTTAGAAGAACCAAAAGTTGTCACCTTACAGAGTTATTCCTTTTCTTTGCCTTTTACCATTTTAATTTCTCTGTTGGGATCTAAAGCTTGATGTTTGGATCTGGTATCATCAGCTGCACCCAAATAAATTTGCTTTGAAGCCCTGGGAACCACTGCAGCTGGATGCAACTCCATGTACCTGTCTGCATCAAAAAACTTACTGGAAGCATATCTTTCTAACTCTTTTTGCCTCTGCTCTGACATGGTGGATATGTTGGAGGTGTCTAGCCCTTGTTCCTTTGCTTTCTTTATCTGATCTAAGGCAGCCAGTTCTTTCATCCTTGCAGTCCAAGCCATAGGATTTTTCTCAGGATCCTCAAATGGAACAGGTGGCTCATACCTGTTGGAAGTAGTTTCTTGAGGTGTCCTGGCAGTCACATTTTCTCTAAGCTTATAAGGGAATGGACCTGAAGATGTATCAGAAGAAACATGTCCACCCCTGGAATAAGAATGCTGCCTGGAGTGTCCTTTGGAGTAAACCTGAGTTTCTCTTTGGTTTCCCCTATATCCTCCCCTTCTAGAGTAGGACCCCCTAGATTGGCTTTCCCTTTGATATGTTCTTGCATGAGGCTGGTAGGGAGCCTGGCTTCTAGCAGGGCCTGATCTTGCAGAGCTGCCACCTGCACCTGCATCAGGTGGAGGTGGTGGAGGAGGATGAGGGTGCTTGGACTGGGGAGAATCTTTATCAAACTTCCTCTTCTTCTTCATTGCCTTTAACTGGTTCCTGGAGAATTGCATCCAATGCTCAGAGATTGGGCAATTGTGCAGAATATAATATGGAACATCATTATCATCTCTGACTTTGGCAGGAGGAACTCTCTTCAAGGCCTTACTTCTTGCCTTTCTTTTCCTTGCAATTGTGGTAGATGAGTCATCAGAAGCAGTAGCATAATCCTCAGATTCAGAGCTTTGTTCATCATACAAGGCATCAAGCTTCTTCATCAAATCCTCTTTTAACTGGACAGCAGCTGATGGGGCAGAAGATACAGAAACAGGAGGAGCAACAGGAGCAGCAGCAGATGTTACAACAATTACAGGAGCAGCAGCAGCTTCAGAGATAATAACTTCAACAGCAGGCTCAACATCAACAGCCTCTGTCATCAGAAAATCCTGTGAGAAGGGCTCAACAGCAGCAGATATTACTTCAGAGGTAGACACAGCATTGTCTTCAGCAGCAGCAGCATCAGCATCAGCATCATCATAAGCAGCAGTCACTGACTGAATAAAATCAGAGAGGATTCTGGGGTCACAGCAGGAGAAGGGCACTAGAGCCCTGGTCAAGTCTTCTGACTGGGCAGCAAGAACCTCTGGGGGCTGGACAGCATAGACTTCTGGAAGGCAGCTGAAGTAAGCAGTGTCAAAAGTAGATAGCAAGGACCTTAGGTCTATTGCTATTACTGGTGTAGCAGCAGCAGCAGAAGCAGACACAGCAGGGGCAGCAGCAGAAACAACAGCAAGAGGAGCAGCAGCAGCAACAGCTTCATAAGGCATCTCCCCCTGCCTGGATGCAGAAACCTGTGCATCAAGGCACACAGCTGGGGGTGCTGCTGCAGGGGTAAGGAAGGAGGACAGCCTGGCAGAGAGAGCTGCCACTGATTGTTGCAGAGGAGCTAAGGAGGCCTCCATGAGAAGGGAGAGCCTAGGAGCAAGGAGCTCATACAACAGATCAGCAAGGGCTGGGAGATCTACATGCTCAAAGGGAGCAGAGGTAGAGGGTACATGGATGCCTGATGGAGCTGGAGGAGGAGGGCTGAAGGGTGGAAGGGATGGCTCAGGAGAGGGTATGGTAGAGATGGAGGGTACAGGAATGGAAATGGAGGGAGAGAAGGTGGGTTGATCAATAATTTGATGGAGAAGGTCTTGGAAAGTTGTTGAGGTGGTGGGTAAATCTGGAGGAGAGGAGGGGGAATCATCCATGTAGGATTCATCCAAGAGAGTGAAGGATGGAATGGATGTAGAGGAGGTGACATCTGGAGGTGGATAGGAGAAAAGGGGATGGAAGTGGTCTGCTGGAGGAGATGAAATTGTTGCTGGGGATGGAATTGAGGTTGGAGATGGGCTGGAAATGGTAATGGTGGAGGTTGCTGGAGAGGTGGATGGAGCTGGAGGAGGGGAAGCAGCAGCACTGGCAGCAGGCAGGTCTTCTGCAGGGGCAGAGACCTGGGGTGGAGTGACTCTAAGAGTCCTGGTGCCTGAAGGGCCAGAAGAGGAGGGCCTGCTGGGCTTGGAGATTTGCCTGTCCCATTTCCCAAAAAGGGCACAGGTGAGTCTCTTGGAGGCATTGATGTGCACTCCAGAGGAGACTAGCAGGGCAGGGCACTTAGCCTGGATGAAGATTCCCAGAATTCTTCCAAAGTTCACAAAGGTTTTGTTGATCTTTTTCTTCAATAAATCAAAAAAGACTTCTCCCCAGTTCAAGCCTTTTCTATCTACCAGAGCTCCCATAAGGCAGAGCTGGAATCTGGAGATAGTATCATGAGCAGAATGCTTGGCCAAAAGGACCTTGCCTACAACATCAGCCATAAACCTGTATTCCACAGACAGGTTTCTCTTAAACAGTTTGCTAGGGTTCCCCTCAGGATGACCCATCCTGGCAAGAACATCAGCAAACTCTTCTCCAGAAAGGTCAGCAGAGTCTTCACCATTCCTGAAGCCAAATACCTCTGTGAGTACTGTTGGAGTCAGAGGTACCTGGGTGCCACTGATGGAGCCAACTATGGTGTTGTTGTCCAGGTTGTGGGCAGTATATACCCATTCTTTAATTTCATCAGATGCTAGTTTGATTCTGGTGGACATCAAGGCAGTTAATTGCTGATCTTTGAATAAGGTGAGAATATCTTGGAAGATTTGATCTGTGGTGTTGAAGGAATCGAAATCGATGTCAAAGCCGGCATCAAATTTCATTGCAGAGAGTACAGCAACTGAAACGGCCATGGTACCTGCAAAAAATCAACAAACAAAACGACCAAGTGTAGAACTGTTTGGAGGGAAGAAAAGTTTGCAGAGAAATTGAAAGCGCAAGAGAGAACGACGGCGAAAAAAGAGTTTTATATTAGGGTTCGACGCAGAAAAGGAAAGATCGTTGAACTCAGTTCGACGATCGAGGCTCCTAAAGGAATCTGAAGAGACTCCAAAATCGTCGATCTCCGTTCGACGATCTGGAAAGGCGTCGAGCTCCGTTCGACGATCGTTCAGTGAACAAAATCGTCGAGCGCCGTTCGACGATCGTTGACCAGAGGAGATAGTCCATACTATCAGAGGGGCGCTGAACTCAGTTCGACGATTCTGGAAATCGTCGAACTCCGTTCGACGATCTTTGGGGAAATCGTCGAGCGCAGTTCAGAGATCAGAGAATTTCTAGATACTAAGAAAAATCAGAAATTTTGCCTAGTCTTGGTCAATTTTTAGCTTTCAAAATCTGGGGTTTTATTTGAGACTTCCTCCATCTAGCATGCCTAACTGATTTAGGAAGAAAGTATGTTTCTTTTCATCCAAAGGCTTGGTGAAAATATCTCCCCTTTGTAAATCAGTTGGGATATACTGCAATTCAATTTTATTCTTCTCAACATTATCCCTTAAGAAATGATGCCTAATTTCTATATGTTTTGTCCTACTATGGAGGACTGGATTTTGAGCTATGGAGATAGCACTTGTATTGTCACAAAATATTTTTGACTTCTCTAAGTTGTAACCATAGTCTAGGAGTTGATTTTGAATCCACAATATTTGTGAACAACAACTGCCTGCAGCCATATATTCAGCTTCAGCAGTTGAAGTTGACACAGATGTTTGTTTCTTGCAAAACCAGGAGACAAGTCTATCACCAAGGAACTGACAAGTTCCACTGGTGCTTTTCCTGTCAATTCTGCATCCAGCATAATCAGCATCAGAGAATCCAGTTAACTCAAATGCTGAATCTTTTGGATACCAGAGTCCTAGATTTGGACAACTCTTCACATACCTAAGAATCCTCTTTACTAATGTGAGGTGTGACTCTCTAGGGCTAACTTGGAATCTAGCACATATACATGTAGCAAACATTATATCTGGTCTACTAGCTGTAAGGTACAGTAAAGAGCCAATCATTGCTCTATATGTTGTCTGATCAACAGGTTTCCCATGTTCATCAGCATCCAATACAGCATTGGTAGGCATGGGTGTTTTCATGCAAGATGCCTCAGACATGCCAAATTTCTTAACCAGCTCATTAGCATATTTGGTTTGAGAAATAAAGATGCCTTCAGCATGTTGTTTGACTTGCAATCCTAGGAAGAAGGATAGCTCACCCATGCTACTCATCTCAAATTTAGAATGCATTAATTAGAAAATCTTCTGCACAATTTTGAGTCAGTAGAACCAAAAATGATATCGTCTACATAGATTTGTACTAGTAGGGTATGGGACTTATGAGTTCTAATGAAAAGAGTTTGGTCTACTCTACCCCTTATAAAATCATTTTTCAAGAGAAAGCATGCTAGGGTCTCATACCATGCTCTGGGAGCTTGCTTGAGACCATATAATGCTTTATTCAATTTAAAAACAAAATCAGGATGAGTTGGAGAGATAAAACCTGGAGGTTGTCTGACATAGACTTCCTCTTTGATGTCTCCATTTAAGAAGGCACTCTTGACATCCATTTGATAAACTTTGAAGCCTTTGTGAGCTGCATAAGCTAAGAAAATCCTGATGGCTTCTAATCTTGCAACAGGTGCAAAGGTCTGGTCGTAGTCAATTCCTTCTTCTTGAGAATATCCTTGGGCAACTAGCCTTGCCTTGTTCCTTACTATTACTCCTTGATCACCCAGTTTGTTTCTGAATACCCATTTTGTTCCAACAATGGAATGATCCTTAGGCTTTGGCACTAGTTCCCATACTTTGTTCCTCTCAAATTGATGCAGCTCCTCTTGCATGGCAATGATCCAGTGTGGATCTTGCTCTGCATCTTGAATGGACTGAGGTTCAATTTGAGAAAGGAAGCAGGTGTGCAACAGGTTTTGGTTGACCTGATTTCTGGTTTGCACACCAGCTGAGAGTTCTCCAATTATTTGAGTAATTGGATGGTCTCTGGATGTTACTAAATCAACAAGGGGTGTTGATTGTTCATCAACCTGTGTTGTTGTTTCCTCTTGTGGTACAACAACTGGCTCTTCAAGCTGAGCTTC
This sequence comes from Platanthera guangdongensis, assembly GCA_039583875.1. NCBI lineage: Eukaryota > Viridiplantae > Streptophyta > Magnoliopsida > Asparagales > Orchidaceae > Platanthera > Platanthera guangdongensis. Next base: position 13,339,884 of record CM077147.1, on the reverse strand, counting down.
AATATGTTGAGCATTGCTTTCATCTTCACTGCTTTCATCCTCTTGAGCAACCTGTAGCTTGTTCATATCTTCAACTAGAGAGTGTTCCTGCAAAGGTTCTATGGTAGAAGAAATCTTCTCCTTGAAAGACATGTTAGTTTCATCAAAAGAGACATGAACAGATTCCTCAATTTTCAATGATGATTTATTATAAACCCTATATGCCTTGCTGATCATGGAGTATCCCAGAAACACTCCTTCATCAGCTTTGACTTGAAATTTTGCTAGATGTTTCTTATCATTATTGTGAATATAACAAATGCAACCAAAAATTTTGAAATAGTCAACTTTAGGTTTCTTCCCTTTGAGTAATTCATAGGGAGTCTTTCCCTTCAGTTTATGTATCAGACTCCTGTTCAGCACATAGTTGGAGGTGTTTACTGCCTCTGCCCAAAAGGATAGAGGTAGATGAGCATCTGACAACAATGTGGTGGCAGATTCAATAAGGGTTCTATTTTTCCTTTCAGCTACCCCATTTTGTTGAGGAGTTCTAGGAGCTGAGAAAGTGTGCCTGATCCCTTCACTCTGACAGAACTCTTGCATAAGAAGAGAATCAAACTCTGTCCCATGATCACTTCTGATCAGGGCAATGTGAGTATTGAACTCAATCTTTATACATTTGAGAAACTCTGTCAGACACTTAAAGTTATCAGACTTCTTCCTTAGAAAGAACACCCAAGTGAATCTGGAGAAGTCATCTACAATCACTAAAGTGTAGGATTTCCCTCCTAGGCTTTGTACTGTGATGGGTCCAAATAGATCCATGTGTAACAGATACAATATCCTAGGTGAATCACTCTTATTAAGTGACTTAAAGCTGTTTTTAGTCTGCTTGCCTAATTGACAAGCCTTGCAAAGTCCTTCCTTCTTGTAGGGGCCAGAAGGTAGTCCTCTAACAAGGTTGTCCTTGGATAGCCTAGCAATAGTTCTAAGGTTTAGGTGTCCTAATCTCTTATGCCATAAAACATTTGGTCTATAAACTGAATTGAATAAGCAGATGTCTACAGTAGTTGAAAGAAAATCTACTAAGTAGATGTTACCTTTCCTTTTACCTGTTAACACAGTTGTGTTGTCCTCTGATTTGATTTTGCATGAAGTTTTGCTGAAGTTCACTTGGTAGCCTTCATCACACAGCTGACTGATGCTGATTAGGTTGTGCTTCAGTCCTTCCACATATGCTACCTTCTTGAAGGTTACAGAACCAATCTGGACTGCTCCATATCCTTTAGTTTGTCCAAAGTTGGAATCACCAAAGATAACTTTGGGTCCAAGCTTGGCTCTAAAGGAATTGAGGTTGTCCTTGTTCCCTGTCATGTGCTTGGAGCACCCACTATCCAAATACCATTGCTGGTTAGATGTTGGATAGGTCTTCATCTGCACATAAAGCAATTCACTTGTTTTTGACCCAGTTTACCTTGGGCCTAGGTTGATAACCTTTAAACTCAGAAATAAAAGATATCCCTGGCTGACTCTTATATCCTTCAGGATGATATCTCCTTGGAGGTAAAATCCATTCAGTATAAGGGTTAAATGTTTGGGATGAAGAACCCTCAGGATTCAATTTTGACTTGCCCTTGAAAATTTTTCCACTGCTCTGACCTCTGTTCGACGATCTTGGAGCTGAGATCGACGATCTTGGGTCAGATCGTCGAGCTCCGTTCGACGATCGACTATGTCTGAGGTCAGGTATATGGGATCGTCGAGCAGCGTTCGACGATCTTGGCTGAGATCGTCGACCTGCGTTCGACGATATTTCCTGAGATCGTCGAGCTGCGTTCGGCGATCGTCGAGCTTCATTCGGCGATCGTCGATCTCCGTTCGACGATTTGTGCTGGACTTTAGTTTTCTGAGGCAGATCAGAATTCTTCCTAGCAACCTCTACAACTCCCTTTCCCTTGTCAGAAATGAACTTGATAGGGGTTGTTAGAACAATAGGTTGGCTGGATGAGGCACCCAAGCCCAGTGTACTGTTGAATCTTGAGTTCACTGTGCTTGTGATGTCCATCAGCTTGATGCTTCTCCCATTGAGAGATTCTTCAAGCTTCTTGGCCTCAAAGAGCTCACTCTTCAGTGAAGCTATCTGTTCCCTATAGTTCTCCAACTCCTGAGAGAGTTTGAGGTTTTCTGATTTTAAATCACTTTGTTCAGATAATTGATTTCTGAGAGAGATGATCTCTTTCTCAGACTTTAGCAGATCTAAACATAGTGCTTTAAATTCAAGCTTAAAATCTTCTGAGGTAAAATCAAAAGAGCTGATTACCTGATCTTCTTCTGGTTGAGTCTCTGAGTCTGACTCTGACTCATCTTCTTCTGAGCTGTTCTGTGAGGCATTGATTGCCATCATGCAAAACTCCTTTTCCTCTGCATCATCCTCATCATCACTTGAGCTGGAAGAGGTCTCTGACTCTTCTTCAGTCTCACTCCAGGATTCAGCAACAAATCCTTTCCTTGTGTGCTTATTTTTGCTGGTGGAAGGTTTGTTGTTTCCATGCCTTTTGGAGTCCTTCTCCCTTCTTCTTTCTTTTCTTTCCCTTCTGTCCTTGTTCTTATTCTCTGGACAGTCAGGAACTATATGCACTGGTTTCCTGCAACCAAAGCAGATGATATCTTTGTTATTGTCAATGGACTTGTCATACCTTGGCTTGTCTTGCTCCTTGTATGATCTTCTTCTGAAGTCCTTCCTGGCCATCTTATAGAATCTTTTGGCCAATAGGCTGAGAAGTTCATCATTGCTTGTGGCCTTTTCTTCAGGCAGATCCTCAGCTGCCTTGAATGCAATAGTCTTCTCCTTTCTTGTGGCTGGAGAAGCAGCCTTCTGTTCTTCTTCTATGTTCTTGATGAGTAGCTCATAAGATTTGAGCTTTCCCAACAAGGCTTCAGTGATAATCTCATTTAGGCTTCTGGCATCTTTAATTGGCCAGATTCTTGAATCCCAAGTGCTGGGGAAGCACATTAGGATCTTGTCATTGAGTTCTGTCAGTGAGATTTCTTTATCTAATGTCCTCAGTTCACTGACAATTAGACTCAATCTATTGTACATGTCTCCCACTGACTCAGTTTCTCCCTTCTTGAAGTTCTCATATTGGGAGATGAGATGAGATCTTCTGTCCTTTCTCTCATCAGCTGAGCCAGAGACAATTTCTGAGAGCTTGTCCCAGATCTCCTTGGCTGAATTACATTCAGCTACCTTCTGAAAAATGTCATCTGACATTGTCTGAGCTAGAATGTTCATTGCCTTGGCATCAGCTACTTTCCATCTTTTAATGTCAGCATCTGTTCCTGATGGAGGTGGAACAGCACTTGTGCTTGTGCTCTCTGGAGGTCTTGGGCACACTGTCAAAACAGAATTAAAAATATCTTCGTCAATTGAATTCATGTAGAGTTTAATCCTTGCCTTCCAAAGTGCAAACTTTGATAGATTGCACACTGGAGGTCTGGTGTTAGCATAATCTTTGTCTGGGCCATGGTTTGTGCAAGCTAACACTAATAAAAAAAAAGGAAACAAAAGAAGGATCTAGTTTGGGATCTTTGGGGTTCAGGTGTTAGCCTGTACAACCAAACAGATATGGTATGTTTAACCAACCTCCCTCTGATACCAATTGAAAGGGGAAACTAGATCTGATATACTCTAGAGGGGGGTGAATAGAGTATATGGTGCTTTTTAAAACACAAAGAAAATCTTTTGCAAGACTTTACAACAATTGTTGTAATGAATGTGAGCAGGGAAGCATAAATAAAATAAACCACAAAACTAAGCTATGCACAAAAGAATCTAGTCCAGAAACAAAAGAAAAACATGCACAACCAGAAGACACAAGGAAATATAGTGGTTCCCCAACTTGGGTACATCCACTCTTCTACCACCCTAGGTAGGAATCCACTGCAGGATGAGTTGATCAGGTGTCCTGGGCACCAATGAGCTTTTGATAAGGTGCTCAAAAACCAAAACAGATTTTTTGATCAGGTGTCTTGCCACCAATGAGCTTTTGACAAGGTGCTCAAAAACCAACTTCAAACTTTTGAAGGGAGTTTGAAAAACCCTTTACAGAATGGGGGTGAGAGAGTGATGGGAGTCTTCTCTTTCTCAAGCAACTGAGAAGACTATGTGGATTCAGTGATGTTGTCAAAGCTCCCCCTGAGTCCTTGAAGTCTTCAGGAAGATGAGCTTTGCTGAGGGTGATAGGCCTTCAAAGATAGATCTCCAGCAAAGGATGATTTCAGCAAGCTGAAATGTTGATTGTCTGGAGTCTTGAAGTGATGTTGGCCTTGAACACTTGAGAGCTGAAGAGATCTTAAGATTTGAAAGCTTGATCTCTTGATGAGTGTTCTTCTGAATTCTTGTTGACAGAAAATTTTTCAGAGTCTCTGTATATTGAGAGATGTCCTGTTCTTGTCAATCTTTCTTAACTGTGTATTGATTCAAAAAACATTCTCTCTTTTATTCTCTGAATCTCAATAGGAAAATTGTTCTGTCAAAGATAGCCGTTGGTCTGAATTAATTACAGCCTTAATTGCATAAAAAGTTCTGAAGGAAAGTCCACTGAATTATTCCTTGAAAAATCCCTTGAAACTTGCTCCAGAATTAAATGAAAACGGCTGGCAGATCTTCTGACTTAAATGCAGAATAACTTCTATCTTGATTTGAATTTGAATTCTGAAGATCAACTGAAATCGTCGAACTGAGCTCTGCTATCGTCGAGCTGAGCTCAGCGAACTGGAAAAAACAAGCAGCAAAGAAATCGTCGATCTGAGCTCAAAGATCGTCGAACTGAGCTCAGAGATAAAGATCCAGTACAGAGTCAAAATCGTCGACCTGAGCTCAGCGATCGTCGAATGGAGTTCGACGATATTGAGAAGTTGAGCTCAGCGATCGTCGACCAGAGCTCGACGATATTGAGAGGCTTGAGCTCAGCGATCGTCGAATGGAGCTCGACGATCTGCCAAAGTTGAGCTAGACGATCGTCGACCGGAGTTCGACGAAACATCGTGCTGAGCTCGACGATTTGGACTTAGTCTCCAGAAAAACTTGGGTCTTCAGAGCAGCTTCCAAACCTAGACTCCTGATCCCTTAGACTCAATTCTAATTGACCTATAATCTATACAGAAGGTCAAAACATAGAATCCTAGAGACATAGTGATCCTGACCCAAATTAGTAATAGGGTGTTCCAACACTGTCAAATGGATTTTTGAGATATCTGAACTGGACACCCAACGTCGGATTACTCTTCAGGAAGAGTGATGTTGCAGGTGTGTTAGAGGGCTATGTAGATTCCGACTACGCGGGTGACCTAGATAGAAGGAGATCCACGACTAGATACATTTTCCTTTTAGGTGGAGGTCCCATAAGTTGGAAGGCTACTTTGTAGGATATAGTCGCTATGTCCACTACAGAGGCGGACTATATCGCTGCGGTGGAGGCCGCGAAGGAAGCCATTTGGCTCAAGGGTCTCACCGCGAAGCTGCAGGTTTCTCAGGAGGCTGTGAAGCTTCATTGTGATAGTCAGAATGTTATCTGTCTTGTGAAAGACCCGGTCTACCACGCAAGGACCAAACACATTGACGTTCGTTATCACAAGTTGAGGGAGTTTGTCGGAGGAGGGGACATTCTGTTGCTGAAAGTCCCGACAGAGGAAAACATAGCGGCTATGTTGACCAAGCATCTGACCGGAATAAAGTTCAAGCATTGCTTGGACTTGGCTCATATCGGCTCATGCTGATCGTGCCGGCCCCAGAGAGAGGGGGCTTGTAGTCGCCAGTGGGGGTCTGTGTGTTATAGGCGGTATTAGTGTTCGTGGAGCATCAAGGTGGAGATTGTTGTTTTGATAGCTCCAAACCGGACCGGTCCAGGACCGGTACGGTTATTGTTTTTGGTTTTGGCCTTGGGCTGAACCAACCTTCGTTTTATGCTATATTTATCTTTTACAGGAGAAATAACCTAACCTAATCAGAATAAAAATCGGGAGAAACAAGGAAGAGGAGCGACGACATAGGGAATCCTGAGCAGAGGCGTTCCCCGACGATCGAGCGCGGCATACGGTGACGTTCGACGATCGGGATCGGCGGGGGGTTTTCCTCCGGCGACTTCGTCAAGGGATCAGGATACCCGATCTAGGGTTTCTTCTCCGACGATCTTAGAGATCCAGCGACGGCAAGATCGGGCAGAGGCTTCCTTCTTCTCCGGCGACATCAAGGTTGCAACGGTTTCTCGCCAGCAGCGTCTAGGGGAGAAAAGGGGGTTGCGACACCGTGCTTGCGTTCTTGCGGTGATTCAGATTGGTAGAGGCGACTCTCTTCTGCGGCGACATCAAGGCTGCGGCGGTCTCTCGCCAGCAGCGTCCAGGGGCGAGGGAGAGGGCTGCGACACCGATCGACCCTTTCTTGCGGCGGTCTCTCGCCAGCAGTGCATAGGGGAGTTTTTTTTCTTCCCTCTCTTTTTTCTTGTTGTTCTTTATTTTCTATTCTAGGTTAGTGTTGATCCGCTGAAAATCGTTGAGTGCTTGTGTTGTAATCGAATATATATTTTTTTAATTAGTCGATCCGGCGCGCTCTCCCCGTAAATGTAGGAGCTTAACTCCGAACCATGTAAATCTCTTGTGTTTTTTTCTGTGTTTTGGAATCTCGTACGAGTTTCTTTGATTGTTTGGTGCGCGTCACTATTTGCTCAAAAATTCGCTTCCGTTGCTATTGTCCGCGACGAGTTCCGTACTCGCGGGCCGGTGCCATTTGCACAACAGCTACTGTCATTGCCCGACTTTGAGACCTCCTCCGTTGTTGTCCTTCTCTGTATCCTTTGGTCCCGAAGAACCGCCGGACTGGCAAGCCTCCAGCCGCCGCACTTGAAATAGGTGAACCTAGAACCTAATATGATGTCATTGTTGGTTTATTAGTTGATTGTTTGTAATTATTTCATGTGGATGAATTATTTTTGGGCTCATTGCTATACTTAGTATTCAACTTTTCTATTTAAAGGATTTTTGGATGAAAGTTGAGAATGTTTTGATTTTATGTTTTATATTTGTTTACGATTTATTGTTCTGAAATGTAGAAGGAAAGGCGACTATTATTTGTGAAGAAAAAAAAATATAAAATTTCGTTTTTATGTTTATTTATCAATTTTATTTACAAATTAAATTTATGATGTGCACAACATTGATTTACTACAAGCCAAAGATAATATGCATGTAACATCACTTTTATTTTCAAGGATATACAAAATTAACTCTCCCGTTTTCATGGGATTTAGGATTTGTTTCGCGCCACGATTCTTGATGATGATACGGGTGTTGCGCCGTTATAAAAAGGCCCCCAGGCCACCCTCATTTCTAACCTTTCAACCTCTCAACTTTCTTCTTTCTCGAGTCGGAGCTCTGCAGAAATCCTCGTACGAGTCACCGTCCTCCCGTCGAGCCACCCGAAAATTTGTTTAAGTTCACAACGTCCCGAGGAGGAATATGCTTCGCCGGCCACTCCAAGATGCCTCCTACGTGCCCGACATCTAGCAAATTCCCGCCAACAAACCGTAACAAACTTCGCAGCAGAATTGAGCAGCCTGATCGCATCCAAGAGTGTCTGCCACCGCTAGTCAACAGTGAAAACAAAGCTTCATGGAAGGCGGTCTGTCGACCACCAAGCACGCCTGTATTTTCTCTCATCTTCACGTTGTAACGAATAGCTGCCTGTCGACCTCGATTTCACTAATAATTTGTAAACTGTTGTTGATATTGAAGTTTGGCTGACGCTGAAGCGGTCACCACGGCTGAGTCCGACTATGAGTAGTCGGACCTTTGATTTGGAAAACAGTCCTCCGCATAAGGCCCGCCAATGACAGCGACGACGAGAGCGTTCAGATTAGATAGTGCTGAAGTTCACACTGCAAAGCCTGTGGAGCGGGTGATGCACTGCGGGTGATACACTGCAAAATAATTACACAAAAGTGTGATGCGACTAGCAAAATTTGTTGTCCTTTAAGAATTTTTTAAAAACACAATTCTATGTAACATAAACGAGTGATAGTGCACGGGGAGCCCCCGTGCCCCGTACGACAATACCGGCACATGTCAGCGGGTTTCGCCCACCCCCGTCGGCTTTTAATATTTATATATTTGTAATTAGGTCTTTTTTTAATTATTTTAAATTTAAAATATTATATTTATATTTTTTATTATTAAATAAATTTTAATTAAAGACATATTTTTAAAATTATTATATAATGTATAATTTATTTATTATTTATTATTATTGTTTTTATAAAAAAATTAAAAAATCAAAAAAACTTCCTCGCCGCCACCGGCGGCCAGCTCGCCGCCACCGGCGGCCAGCTCGCCGCCCACCGGCGGGTTCGCCGGACCCAGACCAAGCCGTCTGAAGTTGTCCAGCGGCGAGCGGGCAAGATCACCACCGGCGTCCGACAAACTAGCCGGCGGGCGGCGGGCATGCCGCCTACCGCTCTGTCTGCGGTGGTGAGGAAGAACCGTGAGTCTAGGAAGGGGTTTTTATTTTCATTTTTTAAAAAACATGTTTTGTATGCGAATAGTCCCACAGCGTCGAAATTGGATTGTTTCTTGTTGTATATAAGCATCATACATAGGAGAGTGCTAGTTATTTTTCTGTTGTTGGGCTTTCTTAAAATCAAGGTTAGCGGGCTTTCTATTGTTGTAAATGGCCGAGATTTGTTTTGGCGTGTCCAAATGGTCATTTTTTATCTGCACTAGCATCTTCGCACGGTCTGCCGGTCGTGCTCGATGCTCCCGGTTGCCTTGGGTGCTCACGGGCTTCGCCCGTTCGCACCCAAGGAGGGTTTGTCAATTTGTGTTTCGGTCGCCTCCACGGAGGCTCCGCACCGCAAAAATTTCTGATTTGGGTGGCTGAAAATTGCTGAGGCAAGATTGAAAGCTGGGGTGAAGAATGAGATGAACCGTGAAGGCATACCTTAGGAAGAACGCAACAGCGACCGGTGAAGGAGCGGAGAGGCGGCCCGATGAGGGCGCGCGAGGAGGCGAGCAAACCCTGTAAGGAGGAGAGCCTAGGCGGAGGAGAGCATGGCAAAAGAGAAGCTCCGGTGGAGGCACGCGTGTGAGCGCAGACCCTTCCCGGAGGACAGCCTGGGCGGAGGAGGTTCTCTGGTCGGGCGGAGATGAGGTCCGTTGGAAGCGCGAAGACACCGTGCGGAGGAGAGCCTGTCGGGCGGTTAGGGTTGGGGGAACGCCGAGATGAACAATTTTGTTTTTGGTGCGTGGTAGCCCGGGATTTTATGGAGCAAAAATTTTAAAAGCGGGACTCCATTGATTTGTGGGTGAGTTAGCGTGGTTTTTTCTAGAATTTTTGTTTGACAGAATTTTTTTCTGGATTGACAAGTGGCTCTTGGAGGGCTTTTTTTAAGTAATGTAGAAATACGAAATAGACGATCAAGATTAATTTGAAGACCCATCATATTACACTGCTTGACCAATGATAAATTATAATAAATGATAGAAATAAAAGGAGGAATAGGAAATTTGAGGAGCAGTTTCCCTGCAGATGTTCTCCTCCCGCTGAAGCGGCTGAACTGTACTTCCAATGCCCTCAAGCTCAACCTAGCAAGATGCATCCGTCTTCCTCCCCCCTCCGCGAAAACCCTAATTCCAAACCCAACACCAACAAACAACCATGCTCCGATCTGATAACCTCTCAATCGCCACCCGCACCAGCTTCCGAATCTCCCAAATTCAATTCTCCTCCACTACCATCACCCCCGCCGACCACGATCCCGACCCCGCATCCCGCGACACAAGAAATGGGCATCCAGAATCCTCCGGCCCACTCGCCGACGATCTATTCCGATCACCCTCACGCTCCGGCGGCTACACGCAGGGCGACGCCACCTACCTCTCTCTCGCCCGCTTTCACTCCAATCCCCCAAACATTCCCGCCCTCCGCGCTCTGCTCGATCGAATGCGCTCCGATCATCGTCCCTTCCACGAGCGCCTGTTCCCTCCAATCCTCCGAGCTTTCGGACGCGCTGGGCTCCCCCTCGACGCCCTCCACCTGTTCGACGAAATGCTTCCCTCATTCCGCTGCTCGCCATCCGCCTTCTCCCTCAACTCCGCTCTTTCGTCCCTCCTCTCCTCCCCCAATTCCCTTCTCGCATTCCCCTTCTTCCGCCGCGCCCTTCGCCGGAATCCATCCCTCCGCCCCAATCTCCTCACCTTCAATCTCGTCCTCAAATCCCTCTGCTCCGCCCCTTCCCCTTCCCTCCCCATTGCCCTCAATATCTTCCGCTCCATACCTCTCCGTGGCCTCCGTCCCGACGCTTACACCTACTCGACTCTCATCGCCGCCCTCGCCCGCTCAGGCCGTCTCGACGACGCCTTCGCACTCCTCGACGAAATGCAGCTTGACGGCGTCACTCCCCATTCCATCACCTTCAACTCCCTCCTCCACACCATCATCCTCTCCGGCAATCTTCGTCGCGCCGCCAACCTCACCCGGTACATGATTCTCAAGGGCTGCCCGCCCACTCTGGCCACCTACAACACCCTCATCCACGGCCTCTGCCGCCACGGCCGCCTCGAAGAAGCGCTCTCCCTTATTGATCGCATGGTCCTCCATGAAGGCCTAGCTCCGAACGAGATCACGTACGGCGGGCTTGTCGACGGCCTCATTAAGCTCGGCCGTGTTGTCGACGCCCGCCGGGTGTTCGACCTAATGCGCGAGCGTGGAGTTTGCGCCAACCAGTTTTTGTACTCCTCCATCATCTCCTGCATATTCCAGTCCGGCGATCCCGAAGAGGCGCTGGGAATGTGGTCGGTGATGCTATCGGAGGGGGTCAAACCCAACGAGGTCCTCTACACCACCCTCGTCGACGGGCTCTCCAAGAGTGGTCGTGTGGCGGAGGCTGAAGACGTGATCGCTCGAATGATTGCAGAAGGATGCTCCCCGAACGTGCGCACCTACAGTGCGCTCATGCGGGGCCATTTCAGATCCGGCAACAGCGAACAGGCGCTCGCCACGTGGACAAAGATGGTCCAGCGCGGGTGCGAGCCTAATGCGGTGAGCTACAGCATTTTGATCCACGGGCTGTGCGAGGAGGGGAAAGTGAGGGAGGGTATGATGGTGTGGAAGAACATGATTGGCCGTGACTGCTCCCCGGACGTGATGGCCTACACGGCGATGATCCGAGGGCTGTGCTCCGCCGGAAGGGTGGATGGAGGTATGAGATTGTTTCATGACATGACGGCCCGTTGGGACTTGGAGCCGGACGCAGTGGCGCACAATGCACTTTTTGATGGATTGATTAACGCCGGCAAGCTCGGTCAAGCCGTCGATCTTTTGCGTTCGATGGTGGAAAGAGGGTGCGACCCGGATGAGATCACGTGCAACATATTTTTGAAGGGATTGGGGTGGGACGAGAAGAAGGGTCTAAACTTGATGGAGGGTATGGTTGTGCGGATGGTGGCGCGAGGGAGAGTTATGGGCGCTGCCGATATAATTTTGGTGATGGGCAAGAAATACATGGCGCCGAGGGCCGCAATTTGGGAGAAGGTGGTGCGGGTGGTTTGCAAGACGAAGAGAGTCGAGAGAGAAATTGATGAGTTTTATGATGTGCTTAAATTGGAAATTGAATATTGATCGAAAACGTCGTCGGCCAATATGACCCCACATTGGGTCCCATAAAGATTGATTAGTGCTCATTGACAACAAATCACTCTTTTGGTGCCAACAATTTCATTGTATTATGTTGATTGTGAATATTTTCTATGCAATTAATCATATTGATTTTAGGGCTATGTTGAGAGATGTTGTAATGGATGATAGTTATGCTTTAGGATAGTTTAGTTGGGTGTGTGCACTGGAGGCCGGGAACTTATTAGATAATAGCCACAGCAATCAATGTCGTGGATGCGAGAAACAAGGTGCAAGAAGATTACGAGTTTTAGCATGGATTTGGATTCCCTGGAGTTCGTACGGACAACTCCAGGGTGGAGTTCGATCCATCTCGCGCTTTGAATTGAAATTCAACGTGCGAGAGAATTCCCTTTTTTTCAATATTTTATTACTTTTACTATTCATTTTTTTTTTGTCTTTTAGCGTCTGAATTCATCTCATCACAGGATTGCGAGATAAATTGTTCTCGCGCGTTGGATCGAACTCCACCCTGAAGTTCTCCGTACGAACTCCAGGGGATCCGGATCCTTTTAGCTTAGGGTGGATGCTTCGATATTTAACGGACTCCCCGACATTTAGCTTCATTTGTTTCGGCGGTGCGATCCCGGCGGGTGGAAACTGTTCGACGGAGGGGAGGTGGCTGCTCCAAACGGAGCTTTTGGGGCTTTTCTCAAGGCGGGCGGGTGGAAACGGAGCAAACGCCGCCGGAGGTTCATTTTACCCGCCTTCGTTTGCCCAAAACGGAGCTCCGAAAACGCCCAAACAAATAGAGCCTTAGAGTTCCCGACCCTTGGACTCTGTTTTGGGGCATGAATGCGGTTTCATTCTAGTGGTAAATGCTGGTCCTCTCCGTCACACAGCACTGGCCCGTCGGGAAGTTATCTTCTTTCCCACCGGAGGCTCGCGCATTGTCTTGATCATGCTTTCCCACCATCTTAGAACATGAGATGCCTGCTTGAATCTAGATGTCTCACATCATCTGTTTCAAATAAAAGTCTTCATTGAGGATGCTATGAACTTTTTCCAAGCTAAATTATAATGACGATGATTCTCGGAAGAAAGTGCGTCACTGTGACGAGCGATACTTCTTCGTGAACAGTGAAGATCTTATTGATATTTCAAAGTTTCTCGAGAGATTTCAGAGTTGGCTGAGTATCTGAAAGAGATTCATATCATGAGACATGAGATAAAAGATAAGCCCTTCGATGGAACCTTTAAAGAATACACGTCTAGCCGTGTAAGTCGAGAGGCTGATTGCTGAATCTTCTTCCTCCTCCATGTGGTGGTCTAGGAGAAGGATATCCAATAGATTTCTCCTTGCGTTGTTTGTCGAGGGACTACATGCTTATAGTAGTGACAAGAGCGCCCAAAGAATACAAAGGTGTTGTTGAGTGAGGAAGATATTTATTCATTTGAATTTAGTTTAGTAATTATTTAAAATCTGCCACTATTTATTTCAAAATATCATATAAAATTTAAGCTCTGTTTAGTAGGGCGGCGGCTGGGAACCCAGCAAATACTGTTGGAGTTCGAAACCGTGGGGGGAGGGCTGCAGCTGGGAAGAGAGTTGTTTCTCTGTTCTGCTGAGGGAGGGCGGGAGCAAACATCATGCGTGCACGGGAGAGGCATTTAAATTCCTGCCTTGCGGCGGCGGTAGCTCCGGCACCGGCATCCCGCCGCCCATCCAAACAGAGACTTCAACACATCCTAATCATATATAAAATACACATGAGATGTTTTAGAAAAAAATTGACCAACACTCTCATGAAAAATTTCAACTATTAAACTTACAAGCTTATATGGAGCACCGTTATAGGCACATCAATAATCACACCAAAGAACATGCAAATAAACACAGTGTGTTCTAGTGTTCTAGAGCAATAAAACTTGAATTGCTCAGTTTAACATCTGTCTCTCCCGTTATGGTGAGGGTTTCGTCTCTCCAAACCTCTTTAAATACCATACGCCCGTTAACCGTTTGGCAATTGAATGGTGATGGATTCATCTGCATTTTTTCACACATTGGATTTGCGAAGGGTTTTGGAGGGTAATCCTTGGCATTTTGACAAGAACCATATTATGATTGGGGAGATATCGCGACAGGATAATCCAAGATGCATGCCCCTTAGGCTCTGTTTGGGGCGGCGTTTTTACAGCAGTGTGTCGCTGGTTTTAAAAACGCCGCGCCAAACAATGAAAACAGGCGGAGCAGTGGGAGAAGCCACCGCTTCCAAATCGCAGAAAAATGACGATCCGGAGTCGTGAAAATTTTTCACGACTCCAGAATTCAAGCTGCGATTTGCGGGAACTCTCTTTCGGCCTCGATATTCTTCCACCTTCAATCGCTGATGCCAGCTGCCAGTCCCCCCGATGCCTGCTGCCATTTCCGTCGATGCCTGCCGCCACTTTCGCTAACTCCATATTGCGGGCTTCTTCACGGGATCCGTTGCACTCGCCTCCTTCTGTTGGAGCAGGCGTCTTCTTCCTCTTCTTCACGCAGACTTTAGGGTTCTTGTTCTTCCTTCCCCATTCTTGCGGTTTCAAGTCTCTTCATCCCTACCAGAGCTGATATCACCATCATAAACACATGAAAGCATTAAACCCATGCCAATGCGTTGAAGTTTCGTGATGTTTGAAGAAATTCCTGAGATTGCTCCATGTTCTAATCTTCCTGCATTTTCAGGTTTCTTGGTCCATGTTCATGTTGACCTGATGATCAAAAAAATTTGTCAAAAAAAAAATCGGGGCAAATTATTGCTTATGTTTTTTTAATTTAGGTTAAATGATAAATTTCAAACAGCACTACAAACGTTGTTTTTCCAAACAGTTTCACAGATTCTGCCACCACTCTGTAAAATAGCTGATTATTTCACCGCTGCTTCCCACCACTGCGTCTCCAGTCGCTGCAGCCGCGCCAAACAGAGCCTTAATTACTGCCAGTTTAAGGTTCAAATATGGGGGCTCCTTTGCAATTAATGTCCTCGGCAGTGGCCTCGAGTTTCCCTTGTTTTGCGGGTGGTTCCTCAGGATACTCCAATGGTTCGACCTCATGTTGGTTGATCGCCCCGTTCTCGGGTCTCTATCGCCTGGGGCAACCTCCAAGGCAGGAAGCGACCATCCCCATCCGTCCTGGATTGAGGTTTTCCATGTTGACAAGAAAAGTAAAGGCGTAGCCATTGTGGTGCAACCCCGCCGGACGCCATGGAAATATTAAGTTGGAAATGTCACATGTTGGGGGCACCTCTACAATTCGTTACTTGGGGGGCTTATTAAGCTTCATGTGCCCTCTTGGGTCGTTGCGGCTGAGACTAGATTACCTTGTTCTAAGGTAGAGTTAATATAACAGAGATGGCAGTTGGATGGAATTTCTGTGACGGCTCAGGGAAACAACGATGATCTTCTTCTTCTTTAGGACAGGCACTTGACGGTCAGCCTATTATCCTTTGCAACATATCATATTGATGCGACTATATTGGGGGATGATTCGGTGTCCCCGTGGCGCTTTGCTGGTTTCTATGGTCGTCTCGTGGCATGTCAAATGAAGCATATGTGGAGCCTTCTTCGCACCTTGGCTATGGCTTTGCTAATGTCATGGGTGTATGGTGGGGACTTCAATGAGTTTCTCACACGGTCGGAATTCGCAGTCAATGTAGACGGCCTCGATGGCAATTGGAGGCTTTTCGGGCAGCTCCACTCCATTGTCATATATCAGACTTGAGATTTGTGGGCGAAAAATACGCTTGGACGAATCAAAGAGCGGCGCCTTTTATGGTTTGGGCTAGGTTGGAACGTTTATGTGCATCTACGACTTGGTTATAATTATATCCTGAGGCCTCAGAGGTGCATTCATGGACAGTATATGTGGAAGGCGCTCGAAACATCCGGAGGAAAGTCTAAGTGGAACCTACTCTCTGTTGCCCCCAGCTAGGTATATATATGACTAAACCTAGAGTTTAATACGCGCAAAGCCCTCAAGCCCGTTATTCGTCCGAATATACACTTACAATCTCCTCCTATATTCGTGACAAATAACGGTGACGTTTCGGGGTGCTGGAGTGTAGACAAAATAATAATCCAAACTGAGCAAAAACACTCAGGACAGATCATACTAATAAAACAAAATAAAGGTTTTGCCTAAAAGGCAAACCATCACACAGATGCTGTCCAAAACATAGTCTGAATAATTATTACAAAACAAAGACATGAATTAAACGTTTGATGATTCTACTCATCTAGTAGATCATCGTCATCTATGTCCAGGTTTACAGCTCCTCCAAAATCTCCATCGTAGCCTGCAAGGAATTTCATGAGTCAGACTCTATGAATTCATAAACATATGCAGTAACATTTAAAGTAAACTAGCTCTTACTAAATGAGCTTAGCACTTCTAGCAACGGCGAAATAACTCTGTCAGCATCTCATCCACTCTAACTAGAACTAGTCATGTTACCTTACTCATTATGGATCACTATGTGCCTCACCAACACATGTGGGCACACATCACGTGCAACATTATCAAATGTGGAATAATGTGTTGTGACCAATAATGTTTAGATTAACATTTACAACGACTTTCAATTCCCAGTTGAATAACTCTTGAATCAACTTACAATGGGAGGGCGTTAGGTTATCAAGTGTGGAATAACCAGCATCCAACCACCTTGGGTTTTCATCAAGAAATTATTTGGGGTTTTCAGTCTGTTACTATTTAGATGCTTGAATGTTGACAGCTATATGCTCGTACGTATCAAAACATAAACGTTGGAGGAAAGTTTCATACTTCTATGAACTTTAATCTCATTTCCCCTGATGTTTTGATTGTGAGAGCTCTATTTAATCCTTTAGTAAGGGCGTCTGCAACATTATCTTTTGACCTCACATCAACGAGGTTCACAATCCCTTAACTCGTAAGGGAGGTCAACCATGCTTGTTTCATCCGTAGTTGCCTTCTTTTGCTATTGAACAACGTGTTCATAGCAATCGTTTTAGTAGCCTGATTGTCGCAGTAAACTGCAACAGAACTCAGTTTCAGGCTCGACAGTGGAATGTCCATCACCAA
This sequence comes from Platanthera guangdongensis, assembly GCA_039583875.1. Classification (NCBI taxonomy): domain Eukaryota; kingdom Viridiplantae; phylum Streptophyta; class Magnoliopsida; order Asparagales; family Orchidaceae; genus Platanthera; species Platanthera guangdongensis. The sequence goes on along the minus strand of CM077147.1, from coordinate 13,323,142 downwards.
ATCTCTTATCCACCCTGCTTCTTCACCAGCTGAAGCTAGAGCATAGAGTTCGGATTCCATAGATGAGAGTGCAATGCACGACTGTCTCTTGGACTTTCACGCTACAGCTGCTCCTCCTAGTGTGAAGAGGAATCCACTAGTGGACTTGCTGTCGTTTACTTCTGAGCACCATGATGCATCAGAATATCCTTCCAGAACTTGAGGATGACCACTGTAATATAAAGCATACTGTCGGGTGTGTATCGCATCAGCCTATCGAGGGCATCCCAATGATCTTGGCCAGGATTGCTAGTGAACCTACTTAACATGCCGACCGTAAAGGCTATGTCAGGTCTCGTACAGACCATAGCGTACATGAGGCTACCAAGCAGTTTAGAATAATCTAACTGTCGAACCGCAGCTCCATCATTGGGCTTTAAGCGGTTAGAATAATCGTATGGTGTCTCAGTCGCTTTACGTTCATTGTATCCCCACGTGTCCAACATGGACTGGATGTAGTGGCTTTGACTTAGGGAAATGCCATGTTTCCCAAAGCTCACTTGCATACCTAGGATAGTGTCAACTACACCGAGGTCTTGAATGCTAAACGTCTGCATTAGTTCTGACTTAACGTCATCCACCACGGATTGATCAGAACCAAGAATCAGCATATCATCCACGTACAAACATATTATGGCGTCTTTGTCTGATCTATGATGTAGGTAAAGACATTTGTCCGAGAGACTCGACAGGAATCCCATGTTCTTTACAGTATAGTCAAACTTCTCATGCCATAATTTCGGTGCTTGTTTCAATCCGTATAGCGACTTTAAAAGCTTACAGACCTTGTTTTCGTGACCGTCTACAATGAAACCTTCAGGTTGACTCATGTAGATCTCTTCGGTCAGATCTCCGTTCAAGAACGCAGTCTTAACATACATTTGATGAACTACAAAGTTCTCAATGACCGAAATAACAAGAAGTACCCTAATGGTTGCTAAGTGACACACGGGTGAGTAGACATCAAAATAGTCTACTCCGCTTACTTGTGTGAAACCTTTAGCCAGCAGGCGTGCTTTATACTTAGTTACGCTACCATCGGGATTTAGCTTCCTTTTCAGAACCCACTTGCACCCTACAGTTTTAGCCCCTGTTGGCTTATCAACTAACGTCCAGGTGTCGTTCTGAAGGAGAGAGTTCATCTCATCCTCAATAGCTTCTTTCCAGAGTAGGGAATCCCTTGATCTCATCGCTTCCTTAAAGGTAGATGGATCATTCTCAACGTGGTAAGTGACAAAATCACTACCGAAGGTTCTGGGGGTTCTTTCTCTCACTGAAGTCCTCTCAGACTCTTGGCCAGAGTTATCTACCGGAACGGAATAGGAGGTGCTCGGTACTGATTCAGGATTTTCCTCAGTAATAGTTGCTTGCATACCTGGGATCGTGAGGTTCTTATCTTTGAGGAATTTATCCTCGAAGAACACTGCATCCCTAGATTCTATTATGATATTATGAGAAATATCAAGAAACCTATCTGCAGCACTATCTTCAGCACAACCTAGGTAGACACAGGTATTGGTCCTAGGTCCAACCTTAGACCGTCTAGGGTCAGGAACCCTGACATAGGCTATACAGCCCCAGGTCTTAAGTCTAGTTAAAGACGGGGGTCGCTTAAACCAAAGCTCGTAGGGTGTAACTTCTAACTTAGCATGAGGAACTTTATTCAGAATGTGATTCACAGTCAAGACTGCTTCTCCCCAATAAGCGGAAGGAATGCCTGTAGTGAGCAGCATATAGTTCAACATCCCTGTTAACGTTCTATTCTTGCGCTCGGCTATGCTGTTAGATTGGGGGGAGTAAGGAGCAGTGGTTTCTACTATGATGTCCTGTGAAGCAAGGAAGCATCTGAACTCACTGGACATATATTCTCCTCCTCTATCACTCCTAAATCTCTTTATTTTCATGCTTAATTGGTTTTCTACCCTGGTTTTGAAAATGCAAAAATTTTCAAACGCTTCGTCTTTAGTTTTAAGCAACGAAATATGACAAAACCTTGTGCAGTCATCTATGAATGTGATCATATACTTCCTTCCACCTCTAGTGACAAAACTCTTAAAGTCACAAATATCGGAATGTATAAGCTCAAGAGGTGTTGTGCTCCTAGTAACCGTGCCAAAAGGTTTCCTAGTGATCTTAGTCTGAGCACACACTTCACATTTTCCAAGAGGAGACTTAGTGTCTAATGTAATCTTGTGAGTTCTAGCGACTTGGAACATTTTCCTGTAGTTTACGTGTCCTAGTCTCTCATGTAGAGTCATAGGGCTAACTAAATTCAATTGAACTTGTTGCACTACTTCATTTGCCAGACTCAGACGGTACATCCTATTTTGGACGTAAGCACATCCAAAGTAGTGAGAGTTAACTAACATAGTCACTCTACCGCTACAGAAGGTAATTGACATACCAGCATCACACAACAAACTGATAGACACTAAGTTAACAGATAAAGAAGGTATAAATTTTACGTTCTTTAACAGTAAAGACTTACCTGAGGAGAGCATCAGAGTTGCGTTCCCCACCTTCAATACGTCAGATGTTCCTCCATCTGCTACAGTCACGGATTCCTTTGCATTCTTCAGCCCTGTCAAGAGATTAGCATTGTTGCAAACATGGCGCGTTGCCCTAGAATCCAGGAACCACTCCGTGCTGGCCTGCTGGTGTCCGACAATGACAACAAAGTTGGATGGCTCAGCTTGGCTAACCAGATGGGTCTGGTTGCCCTCTTGTGGTGCCTTAGTTCTTTCCTTCCTCGGTAACTTGCAGTCAGATGCACAATGTCCCCACTTGTTGCAGTTAAAACATTTACCCTTAAATTTCTTAGAGGGTCTACTCGGTCCTGCAACCTGAGGGCTACTGCGAGAGGGTTTGGTCTTGTGAGGGGGAGGAGCACGCTTAGAGCTTGAAATCATGTTGGCAGCAGCCTTCTGCTTGCCAACAGCTTCCAAGGTGTGCTTCGCCCTGTTCTCGTCCTCAATGCGTATGAAACGCTTGAGGTCACTCAGACCAGCCTGCATCTTCTTACGGTACATCTCCGTTTTGAAATTGTACCACGAGGAGGGCAACTTATACACAATTGTGCCCGCAACAAAACTATCTGGCAGACTAATAGACTCACTATGCAGAGAATCAACCAGATTTTCAATTTTGGATACCTGAGGGAGAATGGCTTTCTCCTTGTCGAAGCTGAAGGAGTGGAACTTGTCCACCAGATGAGCCTTGGAGAGGTCCTCCTCCTGCTTGAAGTGCTCCTCTAGTGCTTCCCAGATCTCCTTAGCAGACTGCATCTTGATGTAGTTCTTGGCTAGGCTGGAGGAGAGACAGTTCAGCAGGTAATCCCTGCAGAAGTCCTCATCTTCGACCCAATGCGCCTCATCTTCAGTCCCAGCAACGTCAGCACGAGTAGACTTGATGGTGTAGAATACGTTCAGGTATTTCATCCCGAACTGGGTGTTCAACTTCCAATCATTGAACTCTGTGGCAGTGAACTTCTCCAATTTGTTCATGGGCACTAGAGAGGAGAAGCTGGAGTTCCTCATCTTGACTTGCTTTGCAATCCCTAACTGGATCCAAGAAAACCCAGCACACAAGAGAGAGCAGAATGGAGACGGCTACACGAGCTCAGCAACCGTAGATCGGCTCCACTGGAATGGCGATCGTCGACTAAAAAGAGGCGATCGACGATCGGGAAAACAATCGTCGACCGGGGATCGTCGAACGTCGACCGGGGAACGATCGTCGAACGTCGACCGGGAATCGTCGAGCGTCGACCGGGAATCGTCGAGCGTCGACCAGGGAATGATCCTCGAATGTCGACCGGGAATCTGCTAAGCGATCGCCGAACGGGCGATCGTCGACCGGGATCTGCTAAGCGATCGTAGAACGGGCGATCGTCGACCGGGATCTGCTAAGCGATCGTCGAACGGGCGATCGTCGACCGGGATCTGCTAAGCGATCGTCGAACGCAAACCCTGGTTCCGCGATGGGGAAGATGTGACGGCGAGCTCTTTGTTCAGCGGCGGCGAACGCGACGGCAAGCCCAAGCAGGCGGCTTCAAGAGGACGCGAAAGGCCCAGGAGCGATCGACGATCATGATTCAGAGAACGGCGAACCCTTTGTTCCGCAAAAGCGAACGCGACGGCGAACCCTTTGTAGGCGGCTTATAGAGCGATGATGTCGTTCTTCACTCCTTCGTTCTCCGTCAACGAAGGAAGCAGGAGGCGGAGAATAACAGTCGCGAAAAAAAGCCAAGGAGAACGGCGGCGACTATCGGGAATGAAGGCGAACCCTAGAATCGCGAACGAGCGCCAGAGGGAAATGTTTCGAGAATGTGGAAGGCGCTCGAAACATCCGGAGGAAAGTCTAAGTGGAACCTACTCTCCGTTGCCCCCAGCTAGGTATATATATGACTAAACCTAGAGTTTAATACGCGCAAAGCCCCCAAGCCCGTTATTCGTCCGAATATACACTTACAGTATATTCAGACCACCACCTTATTTTACTTACTTTATTGGCTTGACCCCCTCCTTCTCGTAGACAACTTCTACTTCGATTTGAGCCCCGACGGGGCCTTTTTTCGGAGGTTGAAGTGCTGGTTTCTAATGCTTGGACAGCCATTTAGGATGTTGATCCGCACTTGGATCTGAGGTGCGGGGGTTCGTGGATGTCTTACTTCCTTAAAGCCTTGGAGTCATGAGCAGTTTGGCTGTATTCCCGATCATATTTGGCGATTGGAGCGAGATGTTAGGGCTATTCGGTTGTTAGAACCAGAACCTGCATCCAAGAAGAGTTTGGACCTAAAGGGGGTAGTCTGCACCTACTTCTCCTGAGTAAGAGCGCCTGACCGGTGACCACGAATTATGAACATACCTTGAGTTGCAGTATGGAGGTCCCGCCACACACTCAAAAGATCTAAGAGAGCTTTCCCTCCATAGCCAATGCTGAGTTGGGCGCTTTGGAGGGCACTGGAAGCCAACCAAAGTTAAGCAGATGAGGAAGAAGTCAAAGAATCAGATCCCCTCCAATGGTGCCCTTAAGGGTCTATTTATAATTCTCCAAGCCTGTCATGCAAATAGCGGAATCCCGCCTTTTAGTTTTACTATTGTTGAAACCGAGAAATCGGTCTCTGTGGAGTTCGGGGTCCCAAAAAAGGGATGACCACACACTTACTGCACTCAGGCAAATATCACGGACCAAAGGCTCAGGAAACTAGGAACAGATCCTCGGCTCTAGCGTGTAGGTCCCACCTCACACCCGGAAGACCTTTGAGGTCTCCCCCTCCCTAGCCAATGTTCGAGCTAGGTGTCTTGGAGGAAGAAAGCAGAGGGATTTAAGTGGCTAAGAAGCAATGCTCTCCAAGGCACCCTTAAGGGTCTATTTATAGTTTTCTGGGAATGGCCTGCAAATAGCCAACCTCCGCTGCTCTGAAAATACTGAAAACACCCTGGGGCTGGTCTGACGAGCTGGCCTGACGAGCTGGGCGAGCTGGCCTGACGAGCTGGCCTGACGAGCTGGGAGAGCTGGCCTGACAAGCTGGGAGAGCTGGCCTGACGAGCTGGGCGAGCTGGCCTGACGAGCTGGCCTGACGATCTGGGCGAGCTGGCCTGACGAGCTGGCCTGACGATCTGGGCAAGCTGGCCTGACGAGCTGGCCTGACGATCTGGGCGAGCTGGCCTGACGAGCTGGGCGAGCTGGCCTGGCGAGCTGGCCTGATGAGCTGGGAAAGCTGGCCTGACGAGCTGGGCAAGCTGGCCTGACGAGCTGGGCGAGCTGGCCTGACGAGCTGGCCTAACGAGCTGGGCGAGCTGGCCTGACGAGCTGGGCGAGCTGTCCTGACGAGCTGGGCGAGCTGGCCTGACAAGCTGGTCTGACGAGCTGGGCGAGCTGGCCTGACGAGCTGGGCGAGCTAGCCTGACCAGTTGGGCGAGTTGGGCGGCCTGAGGCGGCTAGGCATGCTGGGCGGCCCGCGGCCTGAGACGGCTAGGCGGGATGGGAGGCCTGTGCAGCTCCTCAAAGGGGTCGGGGGGTTGACAAATATTTCATCCCCCTACAAGTATATTATGCGGGTTGAGCCTAAATTGGCCACCAAGAGTGCCAACCCCCCCCCCCCCCAAAAAAAAAAGCTTAAAAAATGTATATCTAGTCACATGCCCTCTATTCGTGAATACGGGGTTGTACATAATCCCCTCTCTTTTCGAGCAAGTTCCTCGCTCGGAAAGAAACATCCAACTCAACGTATTCGCTGTGTAGCCTTCTTGGAGCCGAAAACACTTGGCCTCCCAAGGGGTCAACCTATCAAGCCAGCTAATAGGAGCCTGGGTGACGAGACGGCCTCGGGGTAGAAAACACTTGGCCTCCCTGAGGGGTCAACCTGTCAAGCCATCTAATGGGAGCCTGGGTAACGAGACGACCTCAGAGTAGAAAACACTTGGCCTTCCCGAAGGGTCAACCTGTCAAGCCAGCTAATGGGAGCCTGGGTGACGAGACAGCCTCGGGGTAGAAAACACTTCGCTTACCCGAGGGGTCAACCTATCAAGTCAGCTAATGGGAGCCTGGGTGACGAGACGACCTCGGGGTAGAAAACACTTGGCCTTCCCGAGGGGTCATCCTGTCAAACCATTTAATGGGAGCCTAAGTGACGAGACGGCCTTGGGGTAGAAAACACTTAACTTCCCCGAGGGGCCAACCTGTCAAGCCAGCTAATGGGAGCCTGGGTGACGAGATGGCCTCGGGGTAGAAAACACTTGGCCTCCCCGCGGGTCAACCTATCAAGCCAGCTAATAGGAGCCTGGGTGACGAGACGACCTTGGAGTAAAAATACTTGGCCACCCTGAGGGGTCAACCTGTCAAGCCAGCTAATGGGAGCCTGGGTGACGAGACGGCCTCGGGGTAGAAAACACTCAGCCTCCCCGAGGGGTCAACCTGTAAGACCCCATTTTTATTTTTAATAAAAACACAGGGTCTTATGCCCAGAACCGCCGCTTTGCGGTGACACCTTCTCGCCCGGAAGCGTCATCACCACAAAACGCCGTTTCTGCCGGCCAATTCGATCGCAGCATAGTAACAAAATTAGAGTAATAACATGCGAAGCAAAACTCTAAGTAAAAGTCCACAGAAATATCACATCAAGTAAAATATCTCCACGATGGGAGAGTCCACAAAACCAAGCACTGTAAAAAAAGGGGCTTATGCCCGATACAACAATTCCTCACCACAAGATCTCTCATGTGGAAATAAAATAAACACTACTAGAGTAAGGGCCTCACGGTCCCAGCTGTCTGAACTCCTGTGCTAGACTGCCCTATCTCCAAGCGTGTCGACCTCTGGGGCTGCTCCTCCAATCTGGGCTCCGTGATCCCCTAAATGATGTGGTTCGAAAACCGTTAGTCTAAAAGACTAAGTCCTATCATCCCCCACCCCTTCCCCCATGGCTCCTAGGCACCGAGCGGAGAGGAAGAAAGGGAGGACTTGAAAGTGGAGAGTATATCAAATACAGGTGACGGTGGACCTAAAACTAGCTATTTATATAGTAACTAAACATATTTGTAAACAAGTAAAGTAGAGTAACCTTAACTTATATGGGTACATATAAGCAAGGGGTCTTTTGCAAGGCTCCCATCGTATAAAGAGTCCCATACCAATTTATACGTTGGGGTGTCGGTTATTAACAGCAATATATATATGTAAGGAAAATTAACCTTAATTTATAAACTTGCCCACACAAGCTTATAGACCAAGGGGTCGTTTTGCAGGGCCTAATGTATAAGTGTCCCATACCACTTATATTTTAGGTGTCAAAGGTTAAATGAATCGCTTATGCTATGACATGCAAGTGGGTATGATGGATCAAGCAAGTGCAACACACACACCCGACTCTGTGCACACAGACCTTTAGTTCCCCCTTTCTGGAGCCTCACCTCCCAGGATACCTCCGTAGTGGCAGACGGAAGCGGTGGGTTGGGCCTCGCCCACCTCTAAACCAGTATAGCACTACTGGTCAGACCTATCGTACGCCTCAACGCTGGTGCACTAAGCGGACTCCTGCGTACTCTTGCCGGCTGGCGCACCGGACTTCTGTTGGCGAAGTGCTATCACAACACTTGCCGAGTCAACGTATTGGTGTCTGTGCTAAGATCCTCCAATACCGAAGACCCACCACCTTAATTTCATTCCTTTTATGCACATGCAAATTTACGTACCAACACCGAGCCGAAGCTCACCGGGCCATCCTGCCCTCTTACCACAACGACCGAGCCTATTGCTTGATCATCTTGCCAAAACTACTTCCCGTAACCTCGGGGTGTGTGAGAGTGAAACCCTAATTATTCTAGTTACTCTTGAAGTTTCATTATTCCTATGAGTTGCGTTAGCCCAGGACTGCCCAAGGTATTCCCCGTGAAGGGCTCTCGAAGGCACTAGGAACTACGATGGGATTACGCCCAAAGCTCCCTTTCGCAAGGCACTTATTATTATTGGTTACTACACAAATCTCTCAATCCCTTAGGGTTATAATTGAATTCTAACCCAAGTGTATATGACTCCTTCTTTTCAACGAGGATGAGTGATCCTTTGTCGATCCCGAACCCCACACAACTCTAACCAACCTCCACTACTCATCTACACTTCTGATGACAAACCTAATTCACCTACCAGACTAATGCCCCATTATTCCAACTTCCTAAACTCATTGTGCACTTTAATTTGATTTTTGCTGTTTTTACTAATTGCAGACCTCCCTAAGCTAATATGATGTACTCAATAGGTGATACTCTAAATTCTCCTCCAATAACTCTACAAATTTTACCAGAGGTCTATTATGATAAATATAGTCTAAATTCAGAAAATCATATTTTTCCCAATTAATCTACTATTTATTGAATTTTCCTCAAAAACTAGGCCATAGTCAATTTGAACATGAACCATAAGATTTTCTCAGGTAATGGCCTCCTAAAATTTTTATTCACTAAATAACAGAGAAATATTATTGGTTGCCAATTTTCATAATTTTCCAGATAGTTCTTGACCTCTAAAAGATTTATTAAAAATAATTCCTAAGATCAAATATAATGAAGGAAGTGCCACAAATATGTCTCCAATAATTATGTAAAAATTACTAGAGCTTCATAAGAAACTATAAACATCATGATGAAGAAATTAAAATTTTTTAGACGATTTAAATGTCATTATTAAATTTACCAAAGTTCCATAGAATTAAATAATTAAAGAAGCAACTACTAAATATCATTCTTCAAAAATTTCATAAAACTTTACAGAGATGGGTACAATGATTACAAGCCCCTTTGCTAAGTTTCATCAGATTTAATCAAGTATATTTTTCTCCAAAAATTCCTAAGTGAAAATTGTAAAACATGACTTTGTGAATAAAGTACCAAAAATATTCATCCAAAATTTATTATAACATTTCCAGAGATATATATACCCTAAACAACTACCCATTCAAAAACTCAGCCCTTTTCAGAAAGTTTTGGTATTAGAGCTTATGATTTCAAAGCTAGTGCCCTAAACTAGGGTTATAGATTTAAGGGGTTTAAATTCTTCCAAATGCCCTAAAATTTTAACCACAGGACCATAGTAACCCTATGGACATCATTCCCAAGTTTCAAGTACATCCAAGGTCCTTTGACCCCAAATTCTTCAAACCCTAGAAATTTACCCTAAAGGGCCTACCCTAAAATTCTAGGGCTACCCTAGTCCAAACCACTCCAAACTTCATAAGTGAGTGTAGAAAGTCAAATTATATCAGTGGCCAAAATTTCAGCCTCTGATGAGGGAATTTGGCCACTCAACCATCAAATAGTGGCTTTTGACCAAAATACCCTTATAAGGTCATATATAGGGTGGGTAAATTACCTATCCTAAACATATCCAAATGAGCTAAAGTTTTAACCCTATACCTATCATGACATCTAAGACCACCCACCAAAATTTGGGGGAGTTTTAAATTAATTAGGTCACATAATTAAATTAATCATGATTTATTAAATTTTTCTAAAAACTATAGAAAAATATTCTCCAAAAATTCTAAATTTTGGACAGGTTCTAGATATGACTAAGACTTTCTCACTGCCCAAATTTCAACTTGTTTGGACAAGGAATGAAGTGTGGGCACCAAAAATAATTCCTGTTTAGGCCTAGGTATAGGTCCTACCAAAAAGGGTACCCTGGTCTAACCAGTGGCCCAAAAGGGTCCAAGCAATTTTTGCTACAAACTAGACACCCTAAGCTACAATTTTCATGTTGGGCAGATTTCCATTCAGGGTCCCTAAGTATTTTTAAAAATTAAATACATTAAATACATCTAATGTGACCGAAATGAAATGATATTTATTTAAATCCTAAAGTATCTGATTTGATGCCGCGCGAATCTTGGCGCAGATCGACGGCGCTGGGTTATCGTCCCCGATGAGCCAACGGCCAGGATTGCTTCTTCCTGTGCCGACTTCAAGCGTCTGCCGCCGGCCACCCAGTCCCTTCCCCGGCCGGCCACCGCCACCATCACCTCCGTTGAGGTGGTGGCTATCGCCAGACGGCGGCACAGCCGCCGGAGGGGCGGATTCCGGCGATCCAACCAATAAAATTTTCGGCCGAAAGCCATGAATTTTGCGAATTGGATCGGGCTCAATTGTGCCCGAACCTTGGCCCTAATGAAACCTAAGATCTACCCATGAGAAAAGAGGAGGAGGAGGACCTTGTTGGCGGCCTGGAGACGAGCGGATCTGCGGGTTGACATGGTGGTGGCGCCGCCGATCGGAATTCTGCAATCTCCCAGTAAACTCGCCGGATTTCTTCAGTTAAGGATTGGGAAATTCTTCTCCAAGCTCACTGATGATGTTTAAAACATCAGAGGGGGAGAAGAATGGAAGAAACTGCCATGGCCATCATGGCCATTAAAGGCTTGTTTCGGCCATGATGGTGGAGGCTGTAACAGCCCCTTGACAGCCAGGAAAATGGCTGGAAACTCCTCCCCTTCACTGGAGGAGATGAATGCTGCCATCAATGGGGACCATTGGCCTTTCCTTGGCCAATCTCCTCCTTCAACTCTCTTTCCCCTTTTCTCTCTCCTCCATTAGTATGGAATGAAGCTTTCTCTCTCTTTCCTAGTCACCAAAGCTGACCATGCTGACTCCCCAGCCTATTGGCAGCCCTTTCCACCCATAATATTTCATTATATTGTGGTTAACTTAAAAGGAAAAAGGGGTTGAGCTTGGGTCAGTTTCCCCCTTTGCTAGGTTAATAATGTTGTGATGGGGTCATGGAGTCATGGTGAAGCCCTAATGTCCTTCTAAATTATTGTTTTGAATTTTACTATTTGCAGACCATGGTAGCTTTCATCCTCCTACCTAGGCCCACTTGGTCCCCAAGGTCTTCCTAGGGTTGGTCTTGACCTAGCCTTGCCTTGCCCAAAATCACCCTTAGGGGGGTCTAGTTGAAATTGGGATGTTACACAACCTGCCCTGCCAGCTAGTGGGAGCCTGGTCAGCGGAATCATCTCGGGGTAAGGCCTACTCACCCCTCGAGAGATCAACCTGCCCTGCCAACTAGTGGGAGCCTGGTCAGCGGAATCATCTCGGGGTAAGGTCTACTCACCCCTCTGAGAGATCAACCTGCTCTGTCAGCCAGTTGGAGCCTGGTCAGCGGAATCATCTCGGGGGTAAAGCCTACTCACCCCTCAAGAGATCAACCCGCCCTACCAGCTAGTGGGAGCCTGGCAGCGGAATCATATCGAGGTGAGGTCTACTCACCCTTCCGAGAGATCAACCTGTCCTGCCAGCTAGTGGAAGCCTGGTTAGCGGAATCATCTCGGGATAAGACCTACTCACCCCTCGAGAGATCAACCTGCCCTGCCGCTAGTGGGAGCCTGGTCAGCGGAATCATCTCGGGGTAAGTTCTACTCACCCCTCCGAGAGATCAACCTGCTCTGCCAGCTAGTGGGAGCCTGGTCAGCGGAATCATCTCGGGGGTAAGGCATACTCACCCCTCAAGAGATCAACCCGCCCTGCCAGCTAGTGGGAGCCTGGGAGCAGAATCATCTCGAGGTGAGGTATACTCACCCTTCCGAGAGATCAACCTGTCCTGCCAGCTAGTGGCAGCCTGGTTAGCGGAATCATCTCGGGATAAGGCCTACTCACCCCTCGAGAGATCAACCTGCCCTGCCAGCTAGTGGGAGCCTGACAGCGGAATCATCCCGAGATGAGGTCTACTCACCCCTCCGAGAGATCAACCTGTCCTGCCAGCTAGTGGGAGCCTGGTCAGCAGAATCATCTCGGGGTAAGGTCTACTCACCCCTCCGAGAGATCAACCTGCCCTGCCAGCTAGTGGGAGCCTGGTCAGCGGAATCATCTCGAGGTGAAGTCTACTTACCCCTCCGAGAGATCAACCTGCCCTGCCAGCTAGTGGGAGCCTGGTCAGCGGAATCATCTCGGGGTAAGGTCTACTCACCCCTCTGAGAGATCAACCTGCCATGCCAGCTAGTGGGATCCTGACAGGGGAATCATCTCGAGGTGAGGTCTACTCACCCCTCCGAGAGATCAACCTACCCTGCCTGTCAGCTAGTGGGAGCCTGACAGCGGAATCATCTCGAGGTGAGGTCTACTCACTCCTCCGAGAGATCAACCTGCCCTGCCAGCTAGTGGGATCCTGACAGCGGAATCATCTCGAGGTGAGGTCTACTCACCCCTCCGAGATATTAACCTGCCTTGCTAGCTAGTGGGAGCCTGACAGCGGAATCATCTTGATGTGAGCTCTACTCACCCCTCAGAGAGATCAACCTGCCCTGCCAGCAAGTGGGAGCCTGGCAGAGGAATCATCTCGAGGTGAGGTCTACTCACCCCTCCGAGAGATCATCTTGCCCTGCCAGCTAGTGGGAGCCTGACAGCTGAATCATCTCGAGGTGAGGTCTACTCACCCCTCCAAGAGATCAACCTGCCCTGCCAGATAGTGGGAGCCTGACAGCGGAATCATCTCGAGGTGAGGTCTACTCACCCCTCCGAGAGATCAACCTGCTCTGCCACCTAGTGGGAGTCTGGTCAGCGGAATCATCTCGGGGTAAGGCCTTTCATGAATCACAAATATTTTTCGGCGGTCCCTGTCATCAATCATAGTTGATACAATGCAAGCAAAGTTCATTACAAGAGAAGATTCACTTCTTTCCTACCTCCCTCTTCCCTCGTGAATCATTGGATCGCTCCTCGGGTGCCCACATCAACCGTGTCCTCACATCTCTCTGCTGCCGCCTCGGGTTGGACTTCTTAAATCCACACCAGATCTTGCGCTTGTTGAGGCTGATGAGGTTGTGGTGCCAGAGCTCTTGTCCTTCTCAACTCCAAGAATTTGGGGCAAGTAGTTATTGCATGGCCTTCCTCCTGGTGGAACTCACATTAGGGTAACTCTACTCTGACTCTTCTCCTTCCAGTGCGGTTCCTCCTCTTCCTTCGACCAATCTCCATCGCTTGCTGCGGTGGGGGTAGGAGCTGCATAGGGGCTTGCCTTTGTAAGTTGAGCCTCCCTTGGCCTTCATGAAAATCCCCCCACCTTGGATGTGACTTCTTCTTGGGCCCTGAACGGGTCCTCACTGTTGCCTCCAACCTGGCTCCGGACCTTCTTGAGGTCCCTGGAGCCCTTGAGATCTCTGCTCCTCTCTCCTTCTCCCCTCTTGATGCCTCGAGCCACCTTGCTCTTTCGACTCTGCCTCTGTCAATCTTGCCAACTTCTTGACAAACATCGGGTTGGCCGCCTCAGTTGTTATTTCCTCTGCCGCCCTTTCCATCAACTCCTCGAAGGAAAGGGGGGCCTTTCGGGTCAGGATCAGGATCATCTTGAAGAATCCCTCATACAACCCCACCGTGAACGCCATCGGGAGGGCATACCCCGACATCTCCTGGATATCCAGGATCTCCTCTTGGAACCTATCAACGTAATGGGCTAGCGACTCCACGACCCCCTGCCTTATCAGGAAGATGGACTCAGGACTCTTCTTCCTCTTCTTGGAGGTGGGGAAGCGAAGCTGAAAACTCCGACTCAAGTCCTCAAACCCATAAATTGATCTCAGTGGGAGCTGGTGGAACCAGTCCCTTGCCTTGTCTTTTAACGTGATCACGAAGAGGCGACACTTGAAAGCATCCGTCGTCGGCCTAATGGAGACGACATCCTCAAACCACTGTAGGTGCTGGATGGGGTCATCCTTCCCGGTATAGTAAGCCATGTCGGGCTCTCTGAACCCCTCAGGAAAGGGAGCTGAGATGATTAGCTCACTGAAGGGCATCCCCCTGAGTGGTGGTCTCGCAACCTCTACTCACGCGACCTGCTCGCCTGGAAGGCTAGCACTCACCGGGCTAGAGAATAACTCCCAGCCAGTGAGGTCTCGCTTGACCCCATCTCCCATCCTCTCCTTCCCGGGCTGTCTTCTTGGCGCACTTCCCTCTCCCCCCGCTGGGGTCATCTCGCCTAGGTCCATGGGAGACAGCTCACCGAGAACCCTGGGAGCAGTCTCGCCAGGACCCCTGAGAGCTAAGTCCTGTGGGGTGGGAGTTGGGCAGTTACCTCGAGGAGCAAAACTTCGCAACATCTCCATGATGCCTTGGATGGATGTCATGAACTCTTCTCTTCCCACAAAGGGTCCTGGGTTGGGGAGCTCATCGAGATCATCACTACCTCCCTGATCTCCAGCCATGATACTCTCCCGAGATCTTCTGTGTGGGTCACTCTCCACGCTCACCCCACCAAGATGTTGAAACCGCGAAATCGGTCTCTGTGGAGTTCGGGGTCCCAAAAAAGGGATGACCTCACACTTACTGCACTCAGGCGAATGTCACGGACCAAAGGCTCAGGAAACTAGGAATAGACCCTTGGCTCTAGTGTGGAGGTCTTACCTCACACTCGGAAGACATTTGAGGTCTCCCCCTCCCTTGCCAATGCTTGAGCTAGGTGTCTTGGAGGAAGAAAGCAGAGGGATTTAAGTGGCTAAGAAGCAATGGTCTCCAAGGCACCCTCAAGGGTCTATTTATAGTTTTCCGGGAATGGCCTGCAAATAGCCAACCTCCGCTACTCTAAAATTACTGAAAACACCCTGGGGCTGGTCTGACGAACTGTCCTAACGAGCTGGGCAAGCTGGTCTGATGAGCTGGCCTGACGAGCCAGGTGAGCTGGCCTGACGAGCTAGTCGAGCTAGCCTGACGAGCTGGCCTGACGAGCTGGACGAGATGGCCTGACGGGCTGGGCGAGCTGGCCTGACAAGCTGGCCTGACGAGTTGGGCGAGCTGGCCTGATGAGTTGGCCTGACGAGCTGGGCGAGTTGGCCTAACGAGCTGGGCGAGTTGGCCTGATGAGCTGGCCTGACGAGCTGGGCGAGTTGGCCTGATGAGCTGGCCTGACGAGCTGGACGAGCTGGCCTGATGAGCTGGGCGAGCTGGCCTGACGAGCTGGGCGAGCTGGCCTGACGAGCTGGGCGAGCTGGCCTAACGAGCTAGTCTGACGAGCTGGGCGAGCTGGCCTGACGAGCTGGGCGAGCTGGCCTGACGAGCTGGGCGAGCTGGCCTGACGAGCTGGGCGGCCTGCGGCCTAAGGCGGCTAGGCGGGCTGGGCGGCCTGCGCAGCTCCTCAAAGGGGCCGGGGGGGGGGGGAGTTGACAAATATTTCATCCCCCTACTAGTATATTGTGCAGGTTGAGCATAAATTGGCCACCAAGAATGCCAAACCACCCAAAAAGCTTTAAAAATGCATATCTAGTCTCATGGCCTCTCTTCGAGAATACGAGGTTGTACAACTATAGGCAGCCCAAAGTGGTCTGTCAATCACGTAACTCCACTGTTTGGAGAGACTATTAGCAGACCTAGTTGGACTTATCTTGGAGGAGACCTATTGGACGAGTTGACCTCTTTGCCTAAGGCGGCGAGTGCTCGAGGAGACCTGCACTCACCGCCAAACTTGACTCTAGGGCGGGTGCGGGTCAGATCACCCCACTCGCCCCCTGCTAGCCTTTAGCTGATGCCACACGCGAGCTGTGGAGAGACCCAACCGCCAGCCTACTTGGCTCGCCTAGCCCAAAATAACCTGAACAACCCTTTTGGGTGCTGACTCCTTTTGAGGGATCCACTTGCCAAATACAAGGTTGTACACAATTCCCGCTCTTTATGAGACTGTCACAAGCTCGGAAAGAAAAGTCCAACCCCAAGTATTTGGTGAATGGTGACTGGTCTCCAAGGTAATCTTGGGTGGGTCCCGCAGTATGTTATATAGACAAGATTACCCCCCCCCCCCCCTCCCCGAGGGTGAAGGCACATTCCTTCTCTCTTTCCCTGTATATCTCGCAAGAAATACCTCTTTCCAAAAAGCTCCAGGATCGCCTTGACGTTGCTCGAGATCAGAACAAATCCTACTTGCTTGGGATTCTATCCTGGGAGTCCAATAAATCATCCAGCTCCCCGTCAAAGCGGAAGAATATGGTTAAGAAGGTGAAGCGCGACCCGACGTCCAATGAGCTCGCCCTGACCACTTTGCAGCTATCGGCATCCGGCCTCGAGCTCTCGCACCCTGAGGAACCACGGGTTTTCACAATCTAAGTTACTCATATTTCGCTCCACTATTCTGGTCATGATTAATCTTGGTGCCCGCAGGGAAATCGACCACAAGAAGTCGGCTTAGGGTTTGTCACAATGGACATTGGCTCGCATCCTCCCGCCAGCGCGAGCTGTCTGGAGAATACCCATCCTCCATAAGGGGTGAGCACTCGAGCCTCCCTGGGCATACTTTACCAGGTTCTGGGTAAGCTCTTCGTTGTTGCGTCGCCGATCCCACTTCCTTATTACACGTGTTGATTGTCGGTTATATTCTGCAGCTCCCCCTTCAGGACCAGCAGCCTAGGTGGAACATCATCGAATTCATCGATCCACGAGACTTTGAATGATCCTGCCTCTACGACTGTTACTCAGACCCTGGGCACTCTCTCCATTCAAATTCCTTCCGTCGCCCAAATCCGCAACCAGAACTCCTTTCCTCTCGGTCTTGGAAAATTGCTCTGGCTCTCTTCAGCACTCCCTTCCAGGGACGACCCATCCTATCTCGCTGTCGTGCCGACAAATAAGTCGCTCCCTCTCATGGTTAGTTGAAGCACTTGCCACCCTCTTATTGATGGTGCCGATTTTGATATAAGTTCTCCCCCTTTGCAAATAGTCAGGACATCTTGGTGGATGAGTCATCCAACGGCGCGTGCTTGCCACCTACCTCTCTCAAAGTGATGGAGGACTTCCTTGGTGATGCAAGTGATCCTGAGGGGATGAAGAGGTAGGTGGCAAAGGTTCTGCAAAAGTATGGACATATGCTCCGCGAGATGCAGGTGGAGTGGGTAGCCAACGAACAGCGGCTGAGCAACCTAAAGAGAGACTATGTGCTGCTCACGGCGAAGGCGAGACAAGGAGCAAGCGGCGAGGTGACTTCTCCCGGGGTGCATATCGAATGAATCGAGGAACATCTACGTGTTGTGCAACTGGAAATCAATGCTGTTCGAGAGTACAACCTTCCCTACCGTCCTCCCGAGGCGGGGGCGCAAAGCCGAAGATGTAAATGGCTCAAATTTTGAGTCTACCGGCTCTCGCCCCCCGCACCTGCCCTTTCTTCATTCTTCCTCTTCATTTAGCAAGTGCTTGAGATTTCCTATATTAATTTCAGTATTTTCTTATTGCACTGAATTTAGCTTATTATTGAATTTCTACTTGCTTAGTGAGACCTCGTGATTTGTCTTTTATGTGTCACTATGTTGAAATTCAATTTTGCGAGTTCTAACACAAGACGGGGTGCTCCTTAGGCTCGAACCAAAGCTAGATTGGGGGTCATGGGGCAGGCCTGCGGGCTAGGTCGGGAAGTGGCATGTTGGCTATCCACGCTCACGCCCCCTCCCTCCATTTCATTTCTCATCAATCATTTCTAGCGCTATCTATAAATAGCCCCCCTTTTTACCGTACTTCTCAACCACCGCATTTATTTCTTCTGTGATCTCGCCCCTACCTTATTCTTGCTCTCGTTGTTACTCGTTTTTTCTTTCTTCTCGATCTATTGCGATGGGAGGTGATGATGAACTGGCAGATGTCAGGTCCAAGTGCATGCAACAATTCCTAAACCACTGTTTTTTGAAGGCAACTTGACCGAGTGGGAATATCTTTCTTGCGTTGCTGAGTACGTCCCTCTGGGGTTCAGTGCACGTGCCCCAAAAAAGATGGGGTGATCAACACCATCTTTGAAGACGAACTCGCGATCCTTATCTCGCATTTTGAGGTGGGCCACCGTCTTCCTCTATGACTCGAAGTGCGCCAGGCTCTGAAGTTTTTCAATGGTGTCCCAACGCAGTTGAACACCAACGCCATCACGATGTTAGTGGAATTCGTTTTCTTCATGTGCGAGGAGTGAATTGAATTCAACCTCACCTCATTTTGCAAGTTCTTCATCTACCGAGCGACCAACGACGACATTGCATTCTTCTCTGGCTCGCACTTCAAGGTATGCAAGGCCTCCAACAAACACCACCACTGGATCACAAATTTCATGTTCGTCAAGGGGAATTTGGAGAGCATGTAATGACCCGGGTTGAGGCCCAAAGGGCCGCCCCACGGCTCCGCCCGGCCTACCACGTAGCTCAGGAAGGCAACCTGGCACCACGAGTGGTACAACCGGAATCTACAAGGCCTGCAGGCCGTACACCACAACCAAATCTCCACGCCTATTTCTCAGCATCGGTAGGTTATTGCCACGGGGTTTTGAACCCGCAACCTTGATAAAACTCTCTTCCAACAGAGCTCATCACCAACTGAGCTGCAGCTCTGTTGGCATCACCAACTGAGCTGCAGCTCTGTTGGCATCACCAACTGAGCTGCAGCTCAGTTGGTGATGAACTCTGTTGGAAGAGAGTCTTATCAAGGTTGCGGGTTTGAAACCACCCCTGGCAACAACCTACCTTACTGAGAAACAGGCGCGGAGATTTGGTTGGGGTGTACGACCTGATGGCCTTGTAAATTCCGACTGTACCACCTGTGGTGCCAGGTTGCCTTCCTGGGCTGCGTGGTGGGTCGGGAGGCTCCGTGGGGCGGCCCTTTGGGCCTCAACCCGGGTCGTTACATAACATCCCATACTCGCCGCTCCAGCAGGACGAGGCGACTTACCGTGCGTCACAGATGGGCAATATGGATGCGAAGCTGCACAAGTTCTTCTTTTAGAAGAATTTTGAGGTCGCCTACTTAAAATGAAATGTCAACTCGCTTTTCTCGGTGCTTCCTAGTGAAGGTACAATATAACTTACATTCTTCCAACCACCTACCTCTCGCAGCTTCATCTCCATTTTAGTGATAACTGATCCCTTGTGATGCAGGTGAGCAGTTCATCCCCGTGAAACCCCAATACATGAGTGTCTGAGTCCCTACCACTGAGCTTGTGCGAGCTAAAAAGGCCGCAACATCCTACCAAGAGATACCATGTTCCTCTTCCCCTTCCAGCAACAAGAAAAGGACAGCACCCGCCAGCCACAACTCCCCCCTTCAACAGTCACGCCCAAGTAGATGAAGAAAACCTTGGCGACCAAAGATAGGGGGGCGAGAAGGCCCCAAAAAGAAAGCTGACAGGGGGTGAGGCTCCCGGAACCCCCGCTGAGTCGGGACTACTAGAACCGGAAGAAGGGCAATCTGACTTGCACCAAAAATTCGGGCTGGGGCAGAAGGTCAAGGACAGTTCTGGCAAGCCGATGGTCCTCTAGGACGGGAAGCCTGATCGGGCCTCTATCTCCACTTTCTTTCCCTCCTAGTCAGACCGGAGCCCTCCCAGTGACCATGTCTATGCCCTCTGCTTTGGGCTCTATGGGCGGCGGGATGCGGCGAAGTATGCCGACATGTCTGCCCAAACTCTGGTCGGCGAGAGCGCGCAGGCTTAGCTGCGAGCACTTGAGCTCGCTCGCATGAACTTGTGTCGTAGTCTGCACCTCCTAAGGGACTGGTATCAGGTTGAGGCTACATGGCAGGATGTGGTCGAGGAGGCGAAGGGTCTTGCGCTGCAGCTGGCGACCACCGAGAAACTCTTTGCGGCGAGTACTGGCGGGGTGATAAGTCTTCAACTCTTTCTGGGCACTTGCACTATCACTCTCTTTCGTTGTTCTAACCATCCTCCACTCACCATTTTGCAGGATGTCGCCACTGCGGACCGACTGCACGTGCATATTGCCCGCCTGGAAGAGGAGAATAAGGCCCTGAAGGCCGATGTTGCTCGGTTTATCGCCACTGTTCTCCCTCCGGAGCACAGCGAGTCATCCCACAAAAGCGCCCAAGAGAAGCAATTTTCTGAGTGAGAGGTGGATAAGATGATGAGGACCACTGCCATAAAGGCTGCCAAGCATACGCTTTGTATAATACAGACACTCGGAGTGCTACGGGTAGATTACGCGAAGATTAATGCGAAAGACCTGCTTCTCGAGCTATGCCTCCCAGCCGACTCGTCAGAAGAACAGTTTGACTCGCTTTTTAGCGACAAGAATAATGAAGACGACGGCAATGGTGACGGCGGCAAGTCTTGAAGACAGGGACTTAGAAATATTTTTGGCCCGCGTGCCTTTTTCTTTTTGTTGTATTACCTTTTTTATTCCTTTTTTACTTTCATACACTCGCGGGTGGGGACATTTTTTGTAAAAGAACTATTATATTATATAAGTTGACTGTTCTCTTTTCGGACTTGTTATTTTCTTTGCATATATTATTTTTCCTTATCACTCGCGACTCACATCGCGGAGTTAGGTTTGTTTGGTTATAAAATGTCTACGTTTTTTGCGAGAGCGCGTCGATCCTCCTTGTGAGCCGACACTTTGCCGCGCTTAGACTGATAGCCGTGAGTGAAGCCTGTCTCTGGGAGACTTGTTGGCTATATTTTGATTGCACGTGAACTTTATTTGCTCAGCTTTGGTGGACGTGAGTGCTAGTCTAAGTTCATAACTGGGTTATGAATAATACAGAAATGGGAAAGGGGATGCCGACCCACATCGTGGCTGACGTGCCCGACGAATTGAGTAGAGGAAAAGGCTGAACTGTTCCCAACCCTTGTCGTCCGTCTTGGAGTGAGTCATACAATGGATCTGTAGATCGTTATGACTTTGTCGGAGGCTTGGGATGTGGTCTCTGGCTGTGGCCCTGTGAGACTAAAAGCTCAAACGTTGATGACTGTCTGCGAACAGTGGTGTGACCCTTGAGGTCTTGTACACCAAGAGTGTGCCTGAGAGCACGGGGCGTTGGGCATTTGCGCCAACGTCTGTGGCGAATGGTGCTTAATTTGCACGTTCCTATTGCCATGTTGTGGGTATACTAATGCATGCAGGGAAGGAGCACCGCCACCCCGGGTGAGGAGTGGGGTTATTATAATTTGGTCAGCTAATGCTGACCGTTGCTTTTGTTTGTCATCGTGCGGTGAAATGTTGTGTGTAAGTGCTCCTGTGCCAAGCGGGCTGGAGCCCAAAAATGTTGTGCTGGCCCTCGAAGGACAAAGCGAATATTTGTGTTATTTTATCGTACATGTGTGGCCGGCCTGCGTGCTAAAGTATGTAACATATTTTAAATTAAAGTTGAACATTGTAAGGCCTTAAAGCCAAGACCTTATTTGTATATTTGATTTACATTCCTATTTGTTGGGTTCTATTTACAACCTTTAAATTACTTTTGTTAGAATGCACTCTGTGTTAGGATGTGAAATATTGGATGATAGTTTCTATTTAGTAACTCCTTGTCTCACCGTAGTATATGGCATCGGGCCCCGACCGGATCTTTTGTTATATGCTATGTGACAGATGAGGGTGTTACAAGTTGGTATCAGACTCTGGTGTCGGTCTTTCTTATTCGAATTCGTGGACAAATTCTTTTAAGGGGTGATGAGCACTGATATGTGCGTTGACGTTATAACATAAAAGAACCCATGAATGTCCACTTAGGAATGAAAATACACGTTTGAGGTACCTGATTGTTCCAATGATTGCATTTTGGCAATCTATTTGTCGCCCAATCGAGTGCCTTTACAACTATAGGTGACTAGGAGTAGTGTGAGGCAGTCGCAACAACAACACTCCTCAGAGAGCAGTGCGCCTAACGACGCGCCTGCAACCCCTTCTTCTATAGAAATCATACGAATGGTAGCAGAAGCAGTGATCGCTATGATCAATGCCCAATCGGGGAGGCAAGTGCAGCCTCTGCTCCTGTGTTTGGTCAAGAGCATCTTGGCTTAGCAGAGTCCATAGTGGCGGATAAGGTAGTGGCAGGGCCTGTGGTACAGAGAAGAGCTACAGAGAAGCAGGTAAAGCACATGATGAGCTTTAATCCACCAGTGTTCTCGGGAACTGGAACCCCAATGCAAGCTGAGGACGTGATCTCCAGGGTAAAGAGAGTCTTGTTAGCTACGGAGACTGAGGAGTGGCAGAAGGCTACAATAGCGACTTTCCTCGTAGACGGCGAGGCAAGGCTGTGGTGGGACGAGTTAGAGCTGCACCTTTTGGCCGGGAGACAACTCACCAATGTATCGATGGAGGAGTTCTCAAGACTATTTCTGGCACGGTTTGTCCCGACAGCGTAGAAAATAGCAATGCATAATCAGTTCCAGAGGCTGACTCAAGGAGAGAGTAGTGTGGATGATTACCTACACGAGTTCACAAGATTAGGACATTATGCTGGATCTACTTTTTCGGATAAGGAGCGCAAGACCAATCGATTTTACGAAGGACTATGTGATTATTTGAGGTTGCTGCTCTCAGGTCCGATGACACAGGGCTTTCTCACCCTAGTCAATACGACTCGATCTATGGAACAAGATTTGAAGAGGGTCCATAGTAAGAAGGAATTGTCAGTGAAGAGTCCAGAGTTCAAGGTACCAAGACTGCAGAAGACTGGGTACCAAAAGTGGAACAAGAAGGCCAGACCTTCCGGACCAGCTTCTTCGTCGGTTACTTCTGGGGCATTGTCTGGGCATGGAGGCCCAATACACTGTTTCATTTGGGGGAAGTCGGGGTATATTGACCATGACTGTTGGAGTGGTAAGTTAGAAAAGAAGGCAGGAGCATCCTATGCAGAGAAAGGAAAGGCAGTGGAGTCAACCGCGTCCCATCAAGCTCCAGCCCAACCGAGAGTCTACAACCTTGGCCAGCAGGAGACCATCAAACATGGCGATGCGGTGACAGGTATGTGTTAGATTTTAGTTGTAATATTTGGCATACCTTGCGTCTTATGCTTTGGTTGTATGACTGTCGTGTTTTATGCTTTGTCGTGGTCATTGACTATCCGGCTCGAGCATTGTTTGATACAGGAGCTTCACACTCTATCCTATCCAAGGACTTCGTGTCTCGTATCGGAGTACCCTCTTTGGTGGCTAAGGATAGTTTGGATGTGTTGCTACCTAATGGGTGTTTGATGCATGTGAATAGAGTATGTTGCATCAATGTGCTGATTGGAAGCCAAACTTTTGATTTAGAAGCATCACTACTGCCGATAGTAGAGTTTGACGTGATCTTCAGCATGGACTGACTCTCAGAGCAGTATGCGTACATCAATTGCGGTTCTAAGACTCCAAATCTGGGGTTGAATACGAGCCAAGAAACTACTTTCTCTGGTTTGAAAGGTGTGAGCAAGACACTGATGTCTGCTCTCAAAGTAGTTAAAGTAGTTCATGAGGGTGCATAGCAGTTCTTCACTCTTTTAGAGACGAAGAAGCCCAAGCCTGACTTGGTCAGTATTCCTATGGTGTCGGAGTTTGCTGACGTCTTCCCCGAAAATTTCTCTGGAGCCCCACCTCAGAGAGATATCGAGTTCACTATTGAGTTGGTTCCTGGTGCCAAGTCGGTGTCGCGGTCTCCTTACCGCTTAGCACCGTGAGAGATGACAGAGTTGAAGGCGCAAGTTCAGGAATTGATAGGGCAGGGGTTTGTGCGTCCAAGTTTGTCACCTTGGAGCGCCCCGGTCATCTTTGTGAAGAAGAAGGATGTAAGTCTGCGACTATGTATTGACTATCAGGAACTCAATAAGCTAACAGAGAAGAACAAGCAACCAATTCCGAGGATCAATGATTTGTTCGACCAGCTAGTTGGATCGACTGTGTATTCGAAGCTGGACTTGAAGTCTGGATATTATCAGCTGAGGATTAGGGAAAGTGATATTCCCAAGATGGTGTTTAGTACTCGATATTGGCAGTACGATTTCACGGTCATGCCTTTTGGGCTGACGAATGCGCCATCAGTGTTTATGGTTCTAATGAACAGGACGTTCAAGGAGTATTTGGATCAGTTCGTGATAGTGTTCATCAATGATATCCTGGTGTACTCCCAATCCGAGAAAGATCATGTGGAGCGCTTGCATATTATTCTGGAGACCCTGAGAAGTAATCAGCTGTACGCCAAGTTCTCTAAGTGTGAGTTTTGGCTATCTTTTGTAGCATTCCTTGGTAATATTATCAGTGGTGAGGGTATCACAGTGGATCCGACAAAGGTTGCTGCTATACGGGAGTGGCATGTGTTGTCTTCTGTGGCAGAAGTTCGGAGTTTTCTGGGGCTTGCCGGCTACTACAGGCGCTTCGTAGAGAACTTCTCATGGATAGCGTTACCTCTCACGACCCTGACGAGGAAGGATCAGAAGTTTGTTTGGTCGCCAGCGTGTGCTCAAGCTTTTGAAGAACTGAAAAGTCGTTTGACCACCACGCCTATCCTTTGCTTGTCATGTGGGATAAAAGGCTTTAAGATCTATAGCGACGCTTCAGACAACAGCTTAGGTTGGGTTTTGTTACTGCATGAGAGAGTAATAGCTTATGGTCCGTGCCAGCTGAATGTGTATGAGAGGAATTATCTGGTCCATAATTTGGAGTTGGAGGCCGTGATATTCGCGTTGAAGCTCTAGAGGCACTATTTGTACGGTGTGAAGGTCGACATTTACACTAATCATAAGAGCTTGAAGTACCTATTGGATCAGAAGGACTTAAATATACATCAACAAAGGTGGATGAAGTTCCTTGGGGACTACACCTTCAAAAACATTATGTTCCTGACAAAGGTAATGCGATTGCGGATGGGTTAAGTCGCAGAGCTCCCGCACAAGCCAATTAGTTGATGATGCATGATGAGCGTCTCGTTCGAGACTTGGAGGCCTTAAAGATCTCTTGTGTTGATAGGAAATCTAGTGCTGAATCACGTTTGAGTTTGATTGAGGTACAGTATGACCTCGCCGATCGGATTCGGCAGGCTTTGGATTTGGATGACAGCATGAAGCGGCTCATGGCTGAGGCCTTGGATGGGTCTAATGCCCAGTTTAAGGTTGATAATGGGTTGTTGTGGAAGAACAGTCATTTGTGCGTCCTAAAAGTGGGTAAAATACGGGATGAGCTGATGTATGAGGCTCATTACATCAAGTACTCAATCCCCCTGGGAGCACAAAGATGTACAAAGACATGAAAAAGCTATTCTGGTGGCCCAGACTGAAAAGGAGGTAGCATTGTATGTGGCCAAGTGTCAAACTTGTACTCTAGTGAAGGTCAAATGTCTAAAACCTGGAGGATTCTTGAAGTCTTTGTCTATATCGGAATGGAAGTTCGATGATATATCCATGGATTTCATGCACGGTTTGCCGAGATCGTAGAAGGGAAATGACGCCATCTGCATGATCGTAGATCGGTTGACGAAAAATGTCCACTTCATCCCGAATAAGGACAATTCAGTGGATAACCTAGCAAAGATGTATGTGGAGAATGTTGTTCGTCTGCACCGTGTGCCCCATAGCATCGTGACTGACCAGGATGGACGGTTCACGTCTAACGATTAGAGGTTGGTGCATCAACTGTTGGGGACAAAACTAAAGTTCAGTACGACCTTTCATCCGCAAACGGATGATCAGACCGAGAGAGTCAATAATACAATGGAGGACATGCTTCACATGTGTGCCTTGGATTTCAGAAAAAAGTGGGAGGATCACCTATATATGATTGAGTTTGTGTACAACAACAACTACCGGACAAGTATTCAAATGGTACCCTTCGAGGCCATTTATGGTAGGAAGTGTCGTACCCCGTTGTCATGGTTGGAGACTGGCGAGTCCAAGTTGTACAAGCGGAAGGACGTCAAAGATGTGACTTAGATTGTGCGTATAATCCGGGTGCGATTGCTGATTGCACAAGATAGACAAGCTAAGTACTATGATGCCAAACACAGAAACGTCGAATTCACCCTGGGCGATTGGGTATACTTGAAGATCAAACCGTTCAAGGGTGTGTCGAGGATTCATAGACTGAAAAAGCTAATACCAAGATACCTTGGGCCGTTTGAGGTGTTGGAGCGTGTTGGTGAAGCGTCTTACTGGTTGAAGCTTTCAACGGATTTGAGTGGTCTACATGACATATTCAACATATCGGTGTTGTGAAAGGTGGTGCAAGAGCCTACGCTAGTGATCGCTGCAGATCAAGTACCGGTGGATGGTGGGTTGACAACGAAGGTCAAAACCATTCGTATTGAGGATGTGGATGTCAAGCGACTTCATAATAAACAGATGTTACAAGCAGGGCTCATCCAGCGTTCCAGGACAATACAAACGCAGCAGCATCAATAATAGCCAACACTGACCTCGGGACAAGGAACAACAATCAGAGTGCCAACGGGCTCAGCTACACCCGCCCCATGTCATCATCAGCCCCAAGAGTCAACTCTCATTAAAGCTTTCTTACTTTATTATCTTTATGCAATGAAGGGAGCAGCGCTCCATGCTTATTTTAAATTAGTTTGGTTGTAACAGTCATATGGACCGAATGGGTATAAGACCCCCAGCTGTACTATTTTAATTTAAGAAATTCAGTATGTTTCAGCTTCTCAATCTTCTTTAGCATCCCTCTTCTTCTCCCTCTTTCCCCCTCCGACCACCCTCTGGTCTTTCCTCCAGTTACCAAAACCCATTGTCCCTAGTTGGACCACTACATCTTGGTGCTCTCGTTGAGATAACTCCGGTCTACTAGGAACCATGGGAGAAGGACTACGATCGATCACAGAGTTCAAGGCCGCCCTTCAGGCGGAACAGGCGGCCAGAGTTGGACAGATGGAAGAAATCAACCAGCGAGTACTGTCGGAACTCGCCCAACAAACCCAACAAATCCGCCAGTATGTCGCTACGGAGTTGCAAACCAAGGAGAATCTTCTTGCCCGCCAAATTCTGGAAAATAGAGAACACTCGGCCGACCAAATAGCCGAACACATCACAACCCTCCGGAAAGACATCATGCTCTAATTCGAAAACCTGCTCAGGAAAGGCGCTCAACCCGAACAAAGACCCATCATCATCGAGGAAGCAATGAGCCATCCACCACGCCAGCTCGAGTATGCTCCGGCCTACTCGGCCAACGGTATTTTGGGATCCAGCCCGGCAGCCAACATAAATCAGGTCAATTCTCTCTGTCCCGGTAATTTAGAAATACTTTGCCCACGATATTCAGAAGGAGATCCAACCGACTGGCTGTACGAACTTAAACGTTACTTTGATTACCACGAAATTCGCACACAAGACTACTTACTAATTGCATCTTTCCATTTGGATAAACCCGCGTCCAAATGGTATCAAGCCACACTTAAGGATCATCCTGCACTCACATTCACAATGTTCGTTGATGCTATCCAAAAGAGATTTGGACCCTCACCATACGTAAAACCCGTCGGCGTTTTAACCAAACTTCAACAAACTACTACCGTATTGGCTTACAAACGCGAATTTGAGGAGTTAATCACCAAGGTATCGGGATTAGGTCCCGAATTTATCTCCGACATGTTTGTATCTGGACTTAAAGAGAGTATTAGAGGACCAGTCATGATTGCTCGTCCCACGGAAATACACGATGCATTTGCCCTCACAAGAATGCACGAGGATCAACAAAATGGTTTTTTCAAATCTCGCCCACACTACAACAACACCAACCAGTACGCCCCAAATAAACCAACTCATACGTATAATAACTTTAAACCCAAACTACCACCAATCAAACGGTTACCCCCAGCGGAACTCCAAGCCCAGCGAGACAAAGGATTATGTTACAATTGTGACAAACGCTATCATGCCGGTCATAGGTGTAAAGGGAGAGGCGCCCTACTATATCTAGGTGGAACAGAGGAAAGTGACTATGAAGAAGAAGACGAACCGCCCGAAATTAGCTGCGAAGAAGGGGATCCCACCACCCCCATATGTTTACATGCCCTTGCGGGAATTATTCCTGATCATGGGTTACGTATGACAGGACAAATTAACAACCAACCCTTGGAGCTATTTATTGACAGAGGCAGTACACATAATTTCATCTCATTTAGAATGGCGGAATTCCTAAGGTTACCCGTCCTCACAATTAAGGAATTTCCCGTCTTCATAGGTAACAGTTCGACCGAAACATGTAAGGGAAAATGCAAAGATATCCGACTGCTCATCCAGGCCAACCCATATATAGTTCACTTATATGTCCTTGACATCGAAGGCACGGATCTCATCTTAGGGCAGCGATGGCTCAAAACATTGGGCCCAGTCACCACCGATTATGCTAAGCTTACCCTTACATATACAAGCAACAAGGGACAAGTGACATTATTGGGGCACCATAATGGGACCCAGGTTGGCCAGGTTTCATCATCGCAACTCCGAAGAATGATAGCCCTCAAACCTTCCGCAATGTGCTTCATAATCACTAAAAACACCTCAAAATCCCAATCAACGGTCACAGAGTTAAAGTCCTCCCTCCCAACCCTTTTTTATAAATTACTTACCGCATTCAAACCCCATATTCGATGAGGCCAACCATGTAACACCCCCTATCCGTCGCATAGTATATATCAGTAGGTCCGGCCGGGGCCCGACGCCATATACCACAGGCAGACCGGGTGGTTACGTATGGAAACCATCCAACCAATCTCAACGTCCTACACAGAGCATTCTAGCGGAAGCAGTTTAAATAAGTTGTACACAAGAACCCATCAACAAGCATGAATGTCCACTAATATGATAATAGGAATGTTATTACAAAATACCCAAAAATCGGCCTTAAGGCCTTACAGAACGTTCCACTTGTTTAATACATGATTTACAAACCTCGGCACGCAGGCCGGTCATACATGAATAAAACAGAAAAACATTTCCACTTGAGCCTTCGAGGGCCAGCTTCGCAAAAAGGGCTTTAGCCCGCTACTGACCGCTTGGTCCAGCTGCACCTGCAAGCAACACACCACCGCACGGTGGCAAACAAGGCAACGGTCAGCAATGCTGACCAAATTATAACGATCCCGCCCCCAACTCGGGGCGGCGATGCTCCTTCCCTGCATTTCATTAGCACAAGCGAGCAATGCATATAACCATAGCCATTTCAACACAGACGTTGGCTCGTACGGCCACACGTCTCGTGCACTCAGGGCACATTCTCGGTGAACCGGTCGATGTTACGTCAATTAAAGCCATTAACATTCCGGACTCACCTCCGCCGCTTAGACGGCCATTCCTATGAGCAATTCGTCTTCCTGGTATTGGTCACGTCAATTTAAGCCATTGACCACCGAAGACCCCCATCTATGCCAACGGCGAGTGCCATGTAACTTTAGGTCTCTCTAACCCGAACGACATAGAGCGGGTACGGTTCCATCTAACCCGTGCTCACATCGCAATGACAATTTAAGCCATATGCGCGGGTCAAACTTTCACCGAATCCCATTCTACCGCAAATCACATAACCCCGTTATGTTCAAGTTGGCTCTCAGGCCACCAAGTTGGCAAGATCTCGTATCCGCCCAGTTTTCTGGGTGCACCTTTGGGTTAGTCCCCAAGGCTCCCTGCTGCAATCTACCGCGTAGAAAACCCGAAAAACACCCAATAGCACGGAGTCTTCTCCGGCCTTATGCAATGCAACATCACCGATTCGGACTAACATGTCCGGGTAGGCTTCAACCAAAATGCCTATGTCCGTTCTCGCATACGAACTCTAAACAACAGGGACTTTACATATCTACCCGAAGGAACGCCTCCAACTCTCCGCAAACTCGCGAGAGCGGGCTTCCTATGCTAAGAAAGAGAGCTATTAGTGCTCAAGATGAGGATCGTTACCCTTGAGTTCCTCTTTGGCGCCATCGGAAAGTAATCGGATGGAAATGACCGCACTAGCGTTGCCTCCGCGGATCCGGAGTCGGCTTGCGATTCGGAGCTCCGAAGCTCCTCCAATGGCGGATCTAGCTCCTCTTCCTCTTGCCTTAGCTCTTCTTTCTCCAAGGGTTTGGAGAGATGAAAAGGTAAGAAAAATGATGGATTTCAAGTCAACTCCCGGGTATATTCTCCCAGGAACAACCCCCAGCCATTGGATCTTCAATCAAGGAAACGAACGGCTTTGATTCGGGGCTGAAATGCCCAATCTGGACCGAACACGGCCTGGAACACGCCCGTGTCCAGGGCCGTGTGCCGCATTCGCCGTCAAAATCGAATCTCCTGGACACGCACACGGGTATCGAACACGCCCGTGTTCGAGCTGACACGTCCGTGTTCCAGCTGACACGGCCGTGTAGCCGACCGTGTACCCCATGATTTTCTCCCGTTTTCAACCCGAGCACTGCACGGGTTCTAGGACACGCTCGTGTCCTTGCCCGTGTCACCTTGACACGCCTGGGCCCCCAAGCCGTGTACACGGGACATTTCGTCGAGGGAAGATCGACGACTTGATGACACGGCCTTGGACACGCCCGTGTCCTAGGCCGTGTGCCTTGTCTCGACGATCGTCGAGTGAATCTCGACGACTCCCCGGGACGACCGTCGACACGGGTCGACACGCCCTGCGACACGCCCGTGTCGCAGGCCGTGTGCCCATTCTCGACGAATCGTCGAGTATAACTCGACGATTTCACGGCTAAGTGTCGACACGGGTCGACACGCCCTGCGACACGCCCGTGTCGCAGGCCGTGTGCCCATTCTCGACGAATCGTCGAGAATAACTCGACGACTTCGCGGCTAAGTGTCGACACACACTTGACACGCCCTGGGACACGCCCGTGTCCCAGGCCGTGTGCTTTCAGCCAGAAACCAAAACTGGCCCAAAACGTCCCCCTTTGCTCCTTTGAGTTTCGGGGCGTTACAACTCTCCCCCTCTTAAAAGAATTTCGCCCACGAAATTACATAAAGGAAAGATATACAAAAACAACATTTGTACCTGAGCGGAACAACTCCGGATACTCGTCAAGCATAGTCTGCTCTCGCTCCCAAGAGAGCTCCTCACGACCGCAATTGTCCCACCGGACTTTGACCATCCTGATCTCTTTATTGCGTAGCCGCTTGACCTCCGAGTCCTCAATCCGCACGGGCTTGACCTTTATCGTTAGCCCACTATCCACCGGCACTTGATCGACCGCGATCACTTGCGTAGGCTCTTGCACCGCCTTCCGAAGCACCGAAATGTGGAACACATCGTGTAAACCACTTAGCTCCACCGAAAGCTTCAACCTATAGGCCGCTTCTCCAACTCGCTCCAGAACCTCAAACGGTCCAAGGTACCTCGGGCTTAGCTTTTTCAACCGTCGCACCCGCGAGACACCCTTGAACGGCTTGATCTTTAGGTACACATAATCACCCACAGCGAACTCCACGTTCCTGTGCTTGGCATTATAGTACTTTGCTTGCCGGTCCTGAGCGATGAGTAACCTCTCCCGAATGGTTCTCACCAAAGAAGTAGCATCATCCACTTCCGATCGCTTATACAACTTCGACTGGCCCGTTTCTGACCAAGACAACGGCGTGCGACATCTTCTACCATATAGGGCCTCGAAAGGCGCCATCTGAATACTTGCTTGGTAGTTGTTGTTGTATGCGAACTCCACCAAATAAAGGTGGTCCTCCCATTGCTTTCCAAAGTCCAAGACACACATGCGAAGCATGTCTTCCATGGTTCTATTGACCCTCTCGGTCTGCCCATCCGTTTGCGGGTGAAAGGCTGTGCTAAACTTCAGCTTTGTTCCCAACATTTGCTGCACCAGCCTCCAATCATTGGACGTGAACCGCCCATCACGGTCACTCACGATGCTGCGAGGCACACCATGAAGCCGTACTATATTATCTACATAAAGCTTTGCCAGCTTCTCCACCGGATCGTCCTTCCTATGCGGAATAAAATGCGACACCTTCGTTAATCGATCCACGACCACCCAGATGGCGTCGTTCCCCTTTTGCGACCTTGGCAAACCGTGCACAAAGTCCATAGAGATGTCGTCAAATTTCCACTCCGGAATAGGCAAGGACTTAAGAAATCCTCCCGGCTTTTGGCACTCCGCCTTTACTAAGGCGCAGGTTTGGCACTTCGCTACATATAGCGCCACATCCTTTTTCAAACCCGGCCACCAAAATAGCTTCTTTACATCACGGTACATCTTCGTGCTCCCCGGGTGAATCGAGTACTTGGTATGGTGCGCCTCGTACAACAACTCCACCCGTATATTGCCCACATTTGGGACGCACAAACAACCGTCTTTCCACAGCAATCCGTCCTCCACAACGAATTGGGAATTTGACCCATCCAGAGCCTCTATCATGAACTGCTTCATTTGAGCATCCATATCCAAAGCCTGCCGAATCCGATCAGCCAGGTCATATTGGACTTCAGTCCAATTCAGCACTGCTTCAGCACTAGATTGTCTATCCACACAAACAATCTCCAACGCCTCCAGCTCCTGCACCAACCGCTCATCATGCACTGATAGCCAATTCGCTTGAGCTGGGGCTCGGCGACTCAACACGTCCGCAACCGCATTCCCTTTGCCAGGCACGTAGTGGATCTTGAATGTATAGTCCCCCAGGAACTCCATCCACCTACGCTGCCACATATTCAGATCTTTCTGATCAATCAAATACTTTAGGCTCTTGTGATCGGTGTAGATGTCAATCTTCACACCGTACAAATAATGTCTCCACAGCTTCAAGGCAAAAATCACGGCCGCTAACTCCAAGTCATGGACCGGATAATTCCTCTCGTGCACTTTTAGCTGTCTCGAGCCATAAGCTATCACGCTGCCGTGCTGCAATAGCATGCAACCCAAACCGCTGCCTGAAGCGTCGCTATATATCTCATAGCCTTCGGTCCCCACCGGCGAACTCAGCACAGGCGTCGTGGTCAACCGACACTTCAATTCCTCAAAAGCTCGCGCGCACTCCGGCGTCCAAACGAACTTATGCTCCTTCCTCGTCAAAGTAGTGAGAGGTAGAGCTATCCGCGAGAAGTTCTCTACGAAGCGCCTATAATAGCCGGCAAGCCCCAAAAAGCTCCGGACTTCTGCTACCGTAGCAAGCTCAGGCCACTCCCGTATCGCAACAATCTTCGCCGGATCCACATCAATACCCTCTCCACTCACTATATGCCCGAGGAACGCCACTGAGGATAGCCAAAACTCGCACTTCGAGAACTTGGCATACAACTGGTTTCTCCTTAGCGTCTCCAACACCAAATGAAGATGCTTGAAGTGATCTTCCTCACTTTGCGAGTACACCAAAATATCGTCGATGAAGACGATCACGAAATGGTCCAAGTACTCCCTGAACGTCATGTTCATCAAATCCATGAATACTGACGGCGCATTCGTCAGCCCAAACGGCATGACCGTAAACTCATAATGCCCGTATCTCGTACTAAATGCTGTCTTCGGGATATCACTCTCCCTTATCCGTAGCTGATAGTACCCAGACTTGAGATCTAACTTCGAGTACACCGTCGACCCGACTAACTGATCAAAGAGATCATCAATCCTAGGGATCGGGTACTTATTCTTCTCAGTCAGCTTGTTTAGCTCCCGATAATCAATACATAATCTCAAGCTTCCGTCCTTCTTCTTAACAAAGAGGACCGGTGCGCTCCAAGGCGAAGAACTCGGGCGCACATACCCTTGCTCCAACAACTCTTGCAGTTGAACTTTCAGCTCCGCCATTTCCTTAGGCGCTAGCCGATACGGAGATCGTGACACAGGCTTTGCACCTGGCACTAGCTCGATCGTAAAATCTATCTCCCGTTGAGGCGGGGCTCCAGGAAGATCTGCGGGGAACACATCAGGGTATTCTGATACCACTGAAATACAATCCAAAGCAGGCTTCGGCTTTGCAACCTCCACTAGTGTAAAGAACAGTTCCGCTCCAGCACGAACCGCCTTCACCACCTGAAGAGCAGACATCAACGTCTTGCTCGACCCCTTTAAGCCCGTAAAAGTCGTCTCACGACTTGCTCCCAGCTTGACTTCCTTGCTACCGCAATCTATATGGGCCTGCTGCTCCGAGAGCCAGTCCATGCCAAATAT
The DNA here is from genome assembly GCA_039583875.1 of Platanthera guangdongensis. NCBI lineage: Eukaryota > Viridiplantae > Streptophyta > Magnoliopsida > Asparagales > Orchidaceae > Platanthera > Platanthera guangdongensis. Next base: position 13,288,788 of record CM077147.1, on the reverse strand, counting down.
GACGTCGAACTCCACTAACGGAAGTAAAGACGCTCGCAGGTCGAACTCCTGCTCCCCAATACGAATCTTAACATCGCAGATCCTAACCGCTCGCATCGAACACCCATTGGGCAACAACACATCCAACTTGTCCTTCGCCATCGAAGAAGGGACTCCGATGCGTGATATAAATCCTTCGGACAAGAAGGAGTGTGAAGCTCCCGTATCGAAGAGTGCTCGTGCCGGATTTTCACAAATCAATACGAATCCTAAACAAGCAGTGGTAAGGTAACATGTGCATAACAAGCATATAAAGGAATTGACTTGCTATAAATTAAATCGTACCTGTCACCACGTCAGCTTGTTTAATGGCCTCCTGTTGGCCAAGATTGTAGACCCTTGGTTGGGCCGGAGCATAATGGGATGCGGTCGACTCCACCGCCTTTCCCTTCTCTTCGTAGGTAGCTCCTGGCCTCCTCTCGGACTTAGGACGTCCGCTCCAACAATCACGGGCGAAATGCCCCGTCTTTCCACACGTAAAGCACGCACCCGGGGTCCGACCCGTAGTCGCCCCAGAAGCGCCAGAAGGAGCTGGACCCGAAGTCCTATGCTTCTTGAAAGACTTCTGATAGCCGGACTTTGAAGTAGTCGGCACTCTGAACTCAGATTTCTTATCAGCCAAGCCTTTCTTCGCTTGTACATTCTTCATGTCCTTCTCCAAGGACCGGGCAGTATTGACCAAGGTTAAGAAACCCTGCGTCATTGGCCCCGACAGTAATAATCTCAGCTCATCCCTCAGGCCTTCATAAAAACGATTAGTCTTGCGCTCCTCATCCATGATGGTAGAGCTCGCATAACGACTCAACCGCGTAAACTCGTGGAGATATTCATCCACGCTCCTCTCACCCTGCACCAACTTCAGGAATTCATTCTCCATTGAAATCCTCTGAGTAGAAGGGAGGTATCTTGCCAAGAACAATCCCGAGAACTCTTCCATCGGAACGTCTATCAGTTGTCTACCTCGCAGATGATGCAGCTCCAAACCTTCCCACCACATCCTCGCTTCACCGTCCAGCAGGAACGTAGCAATGGTGGTCATCTGCCACTCCTCCGTCTCCGTCGCCGTCATGACTCTCTTCACCCTAGAGAGCCAGTCTTCAGCCTGAGATGGGGTTCCCAACCCCGAGAATAACGGAGGGTTAAAGCTCATTACATGCTTCAACTGCCTCTCAGTTGCCCTCCTTGGCACTATTGGTTCCACAACCACTTGCTCCATCCTCCTCGGCACAGCCTCTTGAAGAGGTACTTGCTCCATCACAGGAGCTGGCTGCTGCGCTTGCCTCCCAGGCTGCGCATTGATCACGTCCAACACCGCTTCAGCCACCAATCTTATATTTTCAGCCGACAGAGGTGTTGCGGGAGCAACATCCGGTGCACTACTTGCCTCAGAAACTCGGCGTTCTGACGGCCCAACACCACTTCTGGTCACCTATAGTGGTACAAAGCACCGTTAAGCGACCAAACAAATTGCAAACATCAATTATAGGAACACGCAGGTTCCTCAAACACGAGTATTTTCATTCCTAAGTGGACATTCATGGGTTCGTTTACCGTTATAACGATGACGCACACAATGTGCTCACCACCCCTTAAAAGAATTCGCCCACGAATTCACTTTAAGCCCGACCAAAACCAGTAGTCTGATACCAAATTGTAACACCCCCTATCCGTCGCATAGTATATAGCAGTAGGTCCGGCCGGGGCCCGACGCCATATACCACAGGCAGACCGGGTGGTTACGTATGGAAACCATCCAACCAATCTCAACGTCCTACACAGAGCATTCTAGCGGAAGCAGTTTAAATAAGTTGTACACAAGAACCCAGCAACAAGCATGAATGTCCACTAATATGATAATATGAATGTTATTACAAAATACCCAAAAATCGGCCTTAAGGCCTTACAGAACGTTCCACTTGTTTAATACATGATTTACAAACCTCGGCACGCAGGCCGGTCATACATGAATAAAACAGAAAAACATTTCCACTTGAGCCTTCGAGGGCCAGCTTCGCAAAAAGGGCTTTAGCCCACTACTGACCGCTTGGTCCAGCTGCACCTGCAAGCAACACACCACCACACGGTGGCAAATAAGGCAACGGTCAGCAATGCTGACCAAATTATAACGATCCCGCCCCCAACTCGGGGCGGCGATGCTCCTTCCCTGCATTTCATTAGCACAAGCGAGCAATGCATATAACCATAGCCATTTCAACACAGACGTTGGCTCGTACGGCCACACGTCCCGTGCACTCAGGGCACATTCTCGGTGAACCGGTCGATGTTACGTCAATTAAAGCCATTAACATTCCGGACTCACCACCGCCGCTTAGACGGCCATTCCTATGAGCAATTCGTCTTCCTGGTATTGGTCACGTCAATTTAAGCCATTGACCACCGAAGACCCCCATCTATGCCAACGGCGAGTGCTATGTAACTTTAGGTCTCTCTAACCCGAACGACATAGAGCGGGTACGGTTCCATCTAACCCGTGCTCACATCGCAATGACAATTTAAGCCATATGCGCGGGTCAAACTTTCACTGAATCCCATTCTACCGCAAATCACATAACCCCGTTATGTTCAAGTTGGCTCTCAGGCCACCAAGTTGGCAAGATCTCGTATCCGCCCAGTTTTCCGGGTGCACCTTTGGGTTAGTCCCCAAGGCTCCCTGCTGCAATCTACCGCGTAGAAAACCCGAAAAACACCCAATAGCACGGAGTCTTCTCCGGCCTTATGCAATGCAACATCACCGATCCGGACTAACATGTCCGGGTAGGCTTCAACCAAAATGCCTATGTCCGTTCTCGCATACGAACTCTAAACAACGGGGACTTTACATATCTACCCGAAGGAACGCCTCCAACTCTCCGCAAACTCGCGAGAGCGGGCTTCCTATGCTAATAAAGAGAGCTATTAGTGCTCAAGATGAGGATCGTTACCCTTGCATTCCTCTTTGGCGCCATCGGAAAGTAATCGGATGGAAATGACCGCACTAGCGTTGCCTCCGCGGATCCGGAGTCGGCTTGCGATTCGGAGCTCCGAAGCTCCTCCAATGGCGGATTTAGCTCCTCTTCCTCTTGCCTTAGCTCTTCTTTCTCCAAGGGTTTGGAGAGATGAAAAGGTAAGAAAAATGATGGATTTCAAGTCAACTCCCGGGTATATCCTCCTAGGAACAACCCCCAGCCATTGGATCTTCAATCAAGGAAACGAATGGCTTTGATTCGGGGCTGAAATGCCCAATCTGGACCGAACACGGCCTGGAACACGCCCGTGTGCCGCATTCGCCGTCAAAATCGAATCTCCTGGACACGCACATGGGTATCGAGCACGCCCGTGTTCGAGCTGACACGCCCGTGTTCTAGCTGACACGGCCGTGTAGCCGGCCGTGTACCCCATGATTTTCTCCCGTTTTCAACCCGAGCACTGCACGGGTTCTAGGACACGCCCGTGTCCTTGCCCGTGTCAACTTGACACGCCTGGGCCCCCAAGCCGTGTACACGGGACATTTCGTCGAGGGAAGATCGACGACTTGATGACACGGCCTTGGACACGCCCGTGTCCTAGGCCGTGTGCCTTGTCTCGACGATCGTCGAGTGAATCTCGACGACTCCCCGGGACGACCGTCGACACGGGTCGACACGCCCTGCGACACGCCCGTGTCGCAGGCCGTGTGCCCATTCTCGACGAATCGTCGAGTATAACTCGACGATTTCACGGCTAAGTGTCGACACGGGTCGACACGCCCTGCGACACGCCCGTGTCGCAGGCCGTGTGCCCATTCTCGACGAATCGTCGAGAATAACTCGACGACTTCGCGGCTAAGTGTCGACACACGCTTGACACGCCCTGGGACACGCCCGTGTTCCAGGCCGTGTGCTTTCAGCCAGAAACCAAAACTGGCCCAAAACGTCCCCCTTTGCTCCTTTGAGTTTCGGGGCGTTACAAACCAGCTCCCACCCGACCGAACAATTGACCATCAAATTAATTTGCTACCAAACACTACGACCCCCAACTTGAGGCCTTTCCGGTACCCATACCATCAGAAAAACGAGATAGAAAGGATGGTTGCAGACATGCTCACCCATGGGCAAATCCGACCCTCCACCTCAGCTTTTAGTTCTCCGATTATCTTGGTAAAAAAAAAGATGGTATGTGGCGCTTCTGCGTCAATTACCGGGCGCTTAATAAGATCACCATTAAAGATAAATTCCCCATCCCTACCATCGACGAATTACTGGACTAGCTGCACGACGCTCGCTTCTTTTCAAAAGTCGATCTAAGGTCGGGGTACCATCAGATCAGGGTAGCAGAAGAAAGCATTAGTAAGACGGCCTTTCGTACCCACCAGGGCCACTACGAATTTGTTGTCATGCCTTTCGGCTTGACTAACGCCCCCTCCACCTTCCAAGCCTTGATGAACTCTATATTCCAACCTTACCTAAGGAAATTCATAGTTATTTTCTTCGACGATATACTCATATTCAGCCCAACCGAAACCTCACACCTGGAGCACTTACGAACAACTTTATCTGTTTTGAAATCAAACCAACTATACGTGAGACTATCAAAGTGTTACTTTGCGGCACCCGAAATCGAGTTCCTAGGCCACACCATACGAGACGGTACAGTCCTTCCAACCAAGAGCAACATCGAAAGCGTCGAGGGTTTTCCTCGGCCCAAGAACCAAAAGGGCATTCGCGCTTTCCTAGGCCTCACCGGATACTATCGCAAATTTATTCAGAATTACGCAAAGATTGCCTTTCCTCTCACAGAATTACTCAAACGCATTGCATTCTCGTGGACCGCTCCTGCACAGGAGGCTTTCGAAACGCTAAAAATAAACTCGTTTCATATCCCATTTTAACGCTACCAGATTTTCAAAAACCGTTTATTATAGAAACAGATGCCTCGGGAACGGGAATTGGGGCAATTTTGAAACAAGACGACCAAACCATAGCATATTTCAGTAAGAAACTGTCGCCTGCCATGCAAAAAAAATCTACTTACACGAGAGAGATGTTTGCCGTCACCGAAGCCGTTAGTAAGTGGCGCCAATATCTCTTAGGACATCAGTTCACCATTTTGATGGACCACCAAGGCTTGCACCACTTGTTGACCCAACATCTACACACCCCAGTACAACAAGTATTTTTTATCCAAGTTACTCGGCTACCACTTTATCATAAAATACAAAGCAGGAAAAGTTAACCAAGCAGCAGATTCCCTATCTAAGATACCTGAGATCCCAGACGACCCCTCCCAAGCGAGCCTTAAAATCCTTTCCACTCCATCCTCCTCCCTATTGGACGGCCTGGAGCTTGAATATGAGGGAGATACTTGGGCCCAACAACTTCGACAAACCCCACAAGCATACCCTAATTGGAAGCAACATAATAATTACATCATGCACCACAATTGCATATACATCCCAGATAATTCAATCATAAAAAATGCATAATTCGAGAAGCACATTCCAGCTTGCTCGGGGGTCACTCAGGGATCAAAGGGACCTTACATAGAATCCAACCCCAATTTTTTTGGCGCCATATGAAACAGGAAATCACCAATTTCATCAACCAATGTGATGTTGCCAAAAGGCTAAATCCAGCAACCACCTCCCGTATGGGTTGCTGCAACCCTTGCCTACTCCCCACCGGCTTTGGGCCGATCTCACGATGGATTTTATTACCCAACTCCCAAACTCAAAGGGGTACACGATTATCCTCGTAGTCGTCGATCGATTTTCCAAGGCCGCCCACTTTGCCCCCTTAAAACATCCTTTTTCCGGCCCCCGCGTGGCCATGGAATTTTGGAACAATGTGGGAAAATTACATGGCCTCCCGGAATCCATTATAACCGATCGCGATACTATTTTTTAAGCGATTTTTGGGTCGAATTGTTTAAATTACAAGGGACTCATCTCAAATACAGTTCATCCTATCACCCACAAACTGACGGCTTAACGGAGCGAATTAATCGTTGTTTAGAGTAATACCTCCGTATTTTTTCTCACGAGCACCCACAACCACGGGCGGACCCACATAAGGACACACCCGGGCACATGCCCGGGTATGATTTTTCGCGAATTTCACCGGGGGTCGGGGGAGAACCTTTTATATCGCGCATCGCGCTGCTTCCCTTTCCACTCTGATTTTGCCCTAGCCGCTGAAGAATCGTGCCCGAGCCACTGCTGCTCCGCCGTCCGAATCGCTGCCATTCCGCCGCTGCAGTTCGCCGTCTGAATCGCTGCAGAATCGCGCCCGAGCCGCTGAAGAATCGTGCCCGAGCCGCTGAAGAAGTCCGCCGTCCGAATCGCGATTCAGAATCGCTGCAGTCCGTCTTCTTCTTCTTCTTCTTCTTCTTCTTCTTCTTCTTCTTCTCCGTATTCTTCTTCTTCTCCGTCTTCTTCTTCTTCTTCTCCGTCTTCTTCTCCGTCTTCTTCTTCTTCTCCGTCTTCGTCTTCTTATTCTCCGTCTTCGTCTTCTTCGTCTCGGTCTTCGTCTTCTTCGTCTCCGTCTTCGTCTTCTTCGTCTCCGTCTTCGTCTTCTTCGTCTCCGTCTTCGTCTTCTTCGTCTCCTTCTTCTTCTTCTTCGTCTCCTTCTTCTTCTTCTTCGTCTCCTTCTTCTTCTTCTTCGTCTCCTTCTTCTTCTTCTTCTCCTCCTTCTTCTTCTTCTTCTCCTTCTTCTTCTTCTTCTTCTCCGTCTTCTCCTTCTTCTCCTCCTTCTTCTCCTTCTTCTTCTCCTTCTTCTCCCCCTTCTTCTCCTTCTTCTTCTCCTTCTTCTCCTTCTTCTTCTCCTTCTTCTCCTTCTTCTTCTCCTTCTTCTCCTTCTTCTTCTCCTTCTTCTTCTTCTTCTTCTTCTTCTTCTTCTTCTTCTTCTTCTTCTCCTTCTTCTTCTTCTTCTTCTTCTTCTTCTTCTTCTCCTTCTTCTTCTTCTTCTTCTTCTTCTAGATTGCTCAATGAGGGTCGTTATTGTTGCATCATGTTGGAATCCCTTTTGAATTTAAACCAAAAGTGGACGTTTTAGTCAGCTAATGACAGCTAACTCGATCCTTCTGCTCGACACATCAGTCACTACCTTGGCCTTCTCAAATTCATATTTGAGATCAAAATCAAACTCTGTAAGTCTTGCCAATCAGCCTAAATTTGGAGTTTCTTCCATATCTTATGTATTTCCAAGTTATAACATGCTTAGAACAGAGAAGTGTCTCCAAGTGTGAAGGAAGTGCAACTATCAAATCTCCTTCTCTTGCACAGTATATTGTTGTTTAGCATCATTCAACTTCTTACTCTCAAATGCACTGAGTGTTCTTCCAACACCAACGCCCCTCACCTGCCTATTTAACCGACATGAATACCTCTAAAACCAAATTGTCGTATCATTCATCTGATCTTTCCAACAAAAAGATAATCAATTTCAGCTTTTATACAACGACATTCAAATTGTTGGCGTCCCCTAAAACTAATTCTTCCCCCCATTCCGAACCATAATTAGTTTTTTTTGTATAGCCTAAGAATTCATCAAATAAAAAGCATCCATGCACTATAGAAACTTTAATTCATTTACAAAATAAGCAGATGTTTGCTCTTCCAATCTATTGGAAGAAACTTTAATTCATTTACAAAATAAGCAGATGCTTGCTTCCCCAATTGTTTAAATCTCTTCCCCAATTAATATAATTAGATCCATTAATATTTCACATGCCCATGACCAAATTAAACCTGACACCTCAGGTTATTACCTCTTATGACCTCAAACTCACTTCCATAGCTCAGGATATTAAGGATTCATAGTGGTGTCAGATCATGTTTGATGAATACGTTGGTTTAACTAGAAATACGATGTGGAGAGAAGTTTCGTTGTGATACTTAAAATATGATTGACTGCAATTTTCTGCATTAAGATTTCCCCAATGGATCTGTTAACATGTACAAGCTCATCTCATGGCAAAAAGGTTTCATCAACACCAAAATTTACTGGCATGACACTTTCATTCCATTTATCAACCATTATTATTTGTAATCTTGCAGTTAGTCTCAAACTTTGAGAGTTTGAGGCAACTTGTTGTCCACAATGCCTTTCTTCCAGATACTTTTTGAGAATGTTTATATGGCTTAACCATTGAGCTTCATTGATCATAAGTATTCTCATCATGTTTATAAATTTTACATAGCTATCTATGGTATAAAACAAACTCCTCATGTTAGGTATAATTTATTCAAGTTTTGTAGTACCTTTGGTAATTTTATGTGGTAAAATCTATTGCAAAAGACCCAATATAACTTACGAGGACCCACTGTAGCCACGCTCTTCTCAGCAAAAAAATTGAACTTTTTTCAATTGAAGGATGTAGAGCATATAAAACCTTAGGAATTTCCCTCGCGGGCCTGGTACGGTCGCGCTTGGCCGTAGGGGCATTGCCCAGTGTACCCGTCAGGATTTGCCACTGTTTTGAATTCAGTCCTAACTAAATTGTTATGGTCACACAATCAAATTAGATACTTTTTTGTGTGTATTTCAAATGTTATTTTCTACTTAGGTGTTCAATGGACAAGTTTCTTTCAAATGTGAGGTCAAATGAAATTTCTCCGGATTTTCAAGCATCGGGTTCATGTGGTAAAAGGAATCGATCTGAATTTAACTTAGATCAGCTACCTGCTGATCCAGGATTGAGGCAACCTATAAGCTCATATGATGTAAATATACAAGATACGATAAGAAGAAAATACTTGCATAATGGTCCTTGTCAGCCGATTTTAGCTAATTTTCCACAAACTGAAATTGGAAATAAGGCACGCCGTTTCAACAAAAGCTGGTTTAATGAGTTCAAGGATTGGCTAGAATATAGTATAGATAAAGATGCTGCATATTGTCTTTATTGTTACATTTTTTCACAGAGAGGTTGTGATCCGACATTTGTATGTCGTGGTTGGAGATATTGGAAAGATAGGACGATATTAGAGAAACATATTGGAAATCACATGAGTGCACATAATAACTCCAAGAAGATGTGCATAGCTTTAATGAATCAGAAGCAAGGTATTCAAGTTGCGTTTTGCAGGCAGGAAGAAACACAGCACATTCAATATCGTGCTCGTTTGTGTGCGTCAATAGATTGCATACGCTTTCTTTTGAAACAAGGGTTGTCTTTTCGCGGACATGATGAGTATAAAGAATCCAGTAATCGAGGCAATTTTCTTGAACTTTTAGAATTTCTTGCATTACATAACAATGACGCCAAGTCAGTGGTATTCAAAAATGCACCTATCAATTGTCAATTAATATCTCCAAAAATCCAAAAGGAGATAGTTTCTTGCATTGCATCTGAGATAACAAAGACAATTGTTCAAGACATTGGGGATAGCTGCTTCAGTATTTTGGTCGACGAATCACGTGATGTGTCCACAAAAGAACAAATGGCTGTGGTTTTACGCTATGTTACTATCAAAGGTCTTATTATGGAGCGTCTTCTTGGGTTTGTTCATGTTATAGACACAACTGTCTTATCATTAAAGAAAGCTATTGATAATTTATTTGCAAAACATTGCCTAAGTATTTCTAAATTGCGGGGTCAAGGTTATGATGGTGCTAGCAATATGAGGGGTGAGTTCAAAGGACTGAAAACGTTGATATTGTAGGAGAATAATTGTGTTTTCTACATTCATTGTTTTGCTCATCAACTACAACTAATATTAGTAGCTGTTGCAGAAGATCATGTTGAAGTTGCAGAGATTTTCACGCTTATTAACCTTGTGTTGAATGTTGTTGGCGGATCTTGCAAACGACGTGATTGTATAAGAGCATTAGAAGTTGATCGGGTTGCTTTAGAGCTTGGTTGCGGAGAGTTAGAAAGTGGTCGAGGGGCAAATCAACAACTTGAATTGAAAAGGGCAGGTGACACACGGTGGAGTTCACATTATGTCACAATATTAAATTTTATTCGGATGTTCTCATTTATTGTTGAGGCACTTGAAATTATCAAGGTTGATGGTGCAGATGGAAAACAAAGAGGAATGACCAATACTTTAATTAAAAGTCTCTTGACTTTTAATTTTATTTTTCTCTTGTATTTAATGAAGAATATTTTATCCAAGTCACACGAGTTATCACAAGCTTTACAGAAAAAGGATCAAGACATTGTTAATGCAATGAAATTTGTAAAATTTACAAAGCAGTTACTGTTGAATTTCAGAAATGAAGATCTTGAATGGAACTCCTTCATGACTGAAGTATCAAAATTTTGCACAAAACACCATGTAGAGGTTCCTAATATGAATGAAAAATATATGCAAGTAGGAAGATCAAGACGCAATGAAAGAGAGATTACAAATTATCATCATTTCCGAGTTGAAATCTTCAATACAGTGCTCGATTGGGCTTTGAACGAGTTAAATGATCGTTTTAATGAAGTGAACATTGAACTACTTTTATGTGTTTCTTGTCTGGACTCTAGTGATCGATTTGCCTTATTTGATAAACAAAAGTTAGTTCGTCTCGCAGAATTGTACTCATCTGATTTCTCACCAGTAGAAATGCAACTACTTGAAGGATAACTTGATATGTATATTATTGATATGCGCACTTTACCAACCGACATGTTCTCTAATAATAAAGGAATTGGTGGTCTTTTAAAACTATTGGTGGAGTTGAAAAAAATAAGATCACTATCAGTTGGTTTTCAGGCTTTTAAAGTTGGCATGTCTTCTACCCGTTGCAACTGCTATAGTTGAAAGAATGTTCTCTGCAATGAAGATTATAAAAAATCGTTTACGAAACAGAATGAGAGATGAATGGATGAATGACTGCATGATCGTTTATACGGAGAAAGATGTTGTTGAGGGTATTACTAATGATACTATTATTACAAAATTTCAGAATATGTGTCCACGAAAAGTGGTCTGTTGAACAGTATGTCATGTGTTTTTTGGTTATTAACTTTTTATTAATTGCAACATTAGTTTAATTTATTTAAGTTTTGCATTTAATTATTTATTTTAAAATTGTGCTCGGGTTAAGAAAAATTCCTAGTTCCGCCCCTGCCCACAACGATGGTCTGATTTTCTTAATTCTGCAGAATATCACTATAATACATCTTACAATTCGTCGACCAACATGACGCCCTTTGAGGTCATGTATGGTCGGCTACCTCCTGGTCTTCTTCCCTATACTGCAAGCACCACCAACAACGAAGTAGTGGAGGCAACACTCCAGACAAGGGACGACCTACTGCATTGTCTCAAGCAAAATTTGCACAAGGCCCAAAACCGGATGAAGGTTCAGGCCGACAAGAAACGAAAAGAACTTAAATTGGAAAAAGGCGACTGGGTCCTCCTCAAATTACATCCCTACCGTCAGCTCACCCTCACCCGGCCAAGAGGTCGGAAGCTCAATCTCAAGTATTACGGACCTTTCCAGGTATTGGAGACTATTGGCGCCACAGCATACAAACTCCTCCTGCCCCCGGAATCCAAGATTCACCCAGTGTTCCACGCCTCCATGCTCAAGCCTTACATCGGCGACCCGAAGGTTCCGGTGGTTAACCTACCACCTTGTCAATGGCAAAATAACCCTCTACATCAACCCTTGGCAGTCCTCAACAGTCGAGTCATCATGCGCAAGGGTCAGCCAATCTCTCAAGCTTTGGTTCAGTGGGAAGGCCTTCCGCCGGCCGACAGTACTTGGGAAGACCTATCCAATATCGCGGGTTTTGTTTCCCCAACCTCAACCGCGAATGAGAACTCCCCGCTTCCCACCTGGGCGCGAACATAGCGAAGAAACCAACGGCGGTACCAGCAGATCCAAGATCCATTGCATCCCGATCCTTGGGGACGCACTCAACCCCGTACCAAGCGCACGAATCTTCGGACCAACACCACACCCCGCGGCCAGCCCACAGTTGCCCTCGCTTTCCTTTCCCCACACCAGCATGCAAATGTAGCAGACAATGCTGAGGACAGCGTCTTGAAGGGAGAGGGCGATGTTACAAGCAGGGCTCATCCAGCGTTCCAGGACAATACAAACGCAGTAGCATCAATAATAGCCAACCTTGACCTCGGGACAAGGAACAACAATCAGAGTGCCAACGAGCTCAACTACACCCGCCCCATGTCATCATCAGCCCCAAGAGTCAACTCTCATTAAAGCTTTTTTACTTTATTATCTTTATGCAATGAAGGGAGCAGCGCTCCATGCTTATTTTAAATTAGTTTGGTTGTAACAGTCATATGGACCGAATGGGTATAAGACCCCCAGCTGTACTATTTTAATTTAAGAAATTCAGTATGTTTCTGTTTCTCAATCTTCTTTAGCAGCCCTCTTCTTCTCCCTCTTTCCCCCTCCGACCACCCTCTGGTCTTTCCTCCAGTTACCAAAACACATTGTCCCTAGTTGGACCGCTACAACAGATCAGGATGGTCAAGGTCTGGTGGGACAACTATGGTCGAGAGGAGCTTTCATGGGAGCGGGAGCAAACCATGAAGTCGGAGATCCCCGAGTTATTCAATTGTGGTACACAGTTAATGTTGATCAATTTCTTTAATTTCCTGCATGACTTAATTTCAGGACAAAATTGTTTAAATGGGGGAGATTTGTAACGCCCCAATTTTTTTAAGGCAAGAAATGGTGTTCTGTAGGCTATCGCCCGGCGGTAGCTAGGTACCGCGTGGCAGTAGCTCCATTGTTAGCGTTGAGAGCATTGAGTGAGGCGAGGTGACTCAACGCCTAGTCTACCGCGTGACTATATGATTCTAGCGCACGACGGTAGCCATCTTATTATCCGAGCTCTCGGGAAGTTAATGCCCAGCGGTATGGTTGCCGTAGACGGTAGCTTGGCAATTTATTTGTCAAAGCGCTCAGGTTACTACAACGCGGCGGTAGCATCTATCGCATGACGGTAGCAGGGGCGGTCGTGATGTAACGGTCGCTAGGTACCATGAGGCACTGACATCCTAGCGCTCGGCGTTAGCGATTCTGTAATGGCGTGGCCACGTGTCAGCCTGTGATTGGAGGGCCTGGGCAGTTACACGCAAAATGAGGCGGTACCACGTGGCGGTAGCTAGTTACCGTGCGATGGTAGCTATATATATATATATATATATGTCTGGTTCAGCCATTTCCTCTTCATTATTCTGGAGTTTGAGAGTGTACAACCCCATATTCGCCCCTGTATAGTTTTAAGCTTTTGGGAGATTTTGCACTCTCGGTGGCCAATTTTGGCTCTAGCTTGGAAACATACTAGTAGGGGGAGGAAAAATCTACCTCCCCCCAGTGGCCCTCTTTTGGGGGGCGGATGCGACAAGTTGGCTAACTCCAGCCCCCGTCCCTGTAGGTGCCTGGCGGCCTGGTGGGGCGAGACCGGCCGGGGGCCGGGGTCTCGCCCCTGCCCCTTCTAGCCTGGCGGCCTGGTGGGGCGAGACCGGCCGGGGGCCGGGGTCTCGCCCCTGCTCCTTCTAGCCTGGCGGCCTGGTGGGGCGAGACCGGCCGGGGGCCGGGGTCTCGCCCCTGCTCCTTCTAGCCTGGCGGCCTGGTGGGGCGAGACCGGCCGGGGGCCGGGGTCTCGCCCCTGCTCCTTCTAGCCTGGCGGCCTGGTGGGGCGAGACCGGCCGGGGGCCGGGGTCTCGCCCCTGCTCCTTCTAGCCTGGCGGCCTGGTGGGGCGAGACCGGCCGGGGGCCGGGGTCTCGCCCCTGCTCCTTCTAGCCTGGCGGCCTGGTGGGGCGAGACCGGCCGGTGGCCGGGGTCTCGCCCCTGCTCCTTCTAGCCTGGCGGCCTGGTGGGGCGAGACCGGCCGGGGGCCGGGGTCTCGCCCCTGCTCCTTCTAGCCTGACAGCCTGGTGGGGCGAGACCGGCCGGGGGCCGGGGTCTCGCCCCCTGCCCCTTCTAGCTTGGCGGCCTGGCGGGGCGAGACCGGTCAGAGGCCGCGGTCTCGCCCTTGCCCCCCCTGCAGTTTTACCTTCTTGCCCTCGGGGGGAATTCCCGCTTTACCCCTCGACGTGGCTGTTCTCTATTGGCCCGAGGCCTTTTGGCCGTAGGGGTTTTTTGATCATTTCACCCCCAGGACTTGGAAAAACTATAAATAGACCCCCTTGGGTGCATTGGAGAGGATCCTTTTCTTAGCTTCCTCCTCCCTTAGCTTCTTCTTGGTTGAGTAGAGAGAGCTCTCCAAGGCACCTAGCCTAGCCCTTTGGTGAGGGAGGGGAAGAGCTCAGGTAGCCTTCCGGGTGTGAGGTGGGACCTCCGCGCTAGAGCCGAGGGTCTGTTCATAGTCTCCTAAGTCTCCGGTCCGTGACGTTCTCTCGAGTGTAGTAGGTGTGAGGTCACCCCTTTCAGGGACCCCGAACTCCACAGAGGTCAAATTTGGCTTCAACACTTTTGGTGCGGTGAGCGTGGAGAGTGACCAGCACAGAAGATCTCAGGAGAGTGTCATGACGGGAGGTCAAGGAGGTAGTGATGATCTCGGCAAGATCCCCAGCCCAGGACCCTTTGTTGGGAGGCAAGAGTTCATGACCTCCATCCAAGGCATCATGGAGATGTTGCGAAGCATTGCTCCTCAGGGTGGTAGCTCCACCCCGATCCCCCAGGAGCTGGCTCCCCCCCTTCTCGGCGAGACAGCTTCAAGCGATCTCGGCGAGACAGCTTCCAGGGATCTCGGCGAGGCTGCCCCAAGGTGGTTAGGCGAGAGTGCCCCAGGGAGGCAGACACCCAGGCAACTCTCATCTCCACCACATCAAGTTTTGGCAGTCGGCCAAGGGAGAAAAAGACGAAGGAGGAATCGCTCAGGGGGAAGGAACCGAGGCCCCAAGGAATAGAGAGCGAGTGGAGAGATCTCACCCTAACTCGCCCAGAGTTCCATATGTATTTTCCTTGTAACGAGTATCCCCTGCCAAGTTAGGTCAGGATAGGTTGTATGTAATGTCTTTTTCCTTTACCAAGTACCTTTGCTCCGAGATGGTTCCGCTGCCAGGCTCCCACTAGCTGGCAGGGCAGGTTGACCTCTCGTGGAGGTCAGGTACTCTTTGCTCCGAGATGGATCCCGCTGTCAGGCTCTCACCTAGCTGGCAGGGCAGGTTGATCTCTCGTGGAAGCCAAGTCCTTTGCTCCGAGACGGTTCCGCTGCCATGCTCCCATCTAGCTGGCAGGGCAGGTTGACCTCTCGTGGAGGTCAGGTACCCTTTGCTCCGAGATGGTTCCGCTGTCAGGCTCCCACTAGCTGGCAGGGCAGGTTGACCTCTCGTGGAGGTCAGGTACCCTTTGCTCCGAGATGGTTCCGCTGTCAGGCTCCCACTAGCTGGCAGGGCAGGTTGACCTCTCGTGGAGGTCAGGTACCCTTTGCTCCGAGATGGTTCCGCTGCCAGGCTCCCACTAGCTGGCAGGGCAGGTTGACCTCTCGTGGAGGTCAGGTACCCTTAGCTCCGAGATGGATCCCGCTGTCAGGCTCTCACCTAGCTGGCAGGGCAGGTTGATCTCTCGTGGAAGCCTAGTCCTTAGCTTCGAGATGGATTCCGCTGTCAGGCTCTCATCTAGCTGGCAGGGCAGGTTGATCTCTCGTGGAAGCCTAGTCCTTAGCTCCGAGATGGATTCCGCTGTCAGGCTCTCATCTAGCTGGCAGGGCAGGTTGATCTCTCGTGGAAGCCTAGCCCTTAGCTCCGAGATGGATTCCGCTGTCAGGCTCTCATCTAGCTGGCAGGGCAGGTTGATCTCTCGTGGAAGCCTAGTCCTTAGCTCCGAGATGGATTCCGCTGTCAGGCTCTCATCTAGCTGGCAGGGCAGGTTGATCTCTCGTGGAAGCCTAGCCCTTAGCTCCGAGATGGATTCCGCTGTCAGGCTCTCATCTGGCTGGCAGGGCAGGTTGATCTCTCGTGGAAGCCTAGTCCTTAGCTCCGAGATGGATTCCGATGTCAGGCTCTCATCTAGCTGGCAGGGCAGGTTGATCTCTCGTGGAAGCCTAGTCCTTAGCTCCGAGATGGATTCCGCTGTCAGGCTCTCATCTAGCTGGCAGGGCAGGTTGATCTCTCGTAGAAGCCTAGTCCTTAGCTCCGAGATGGATTCCGCTGTCAGGCTCTCATCTAGCTGGCAGGGCAGGTTGATCTCTCGTGGAAGCCTAGCCCTTAGCTCCGAGATGGATTCCGCTGTCAGGCTCTCATCTAGCTGGCAGGGCAGGTTGATCTCTCGTGGAAGCCTAGTCCTTATCTCCGAGATGGATTCCGCTGTCAGGCTCTCATCTAGATGGCAGGGCAGGTTGATCTCTCGTGGAAGCCTAGCCCTTAGCTCCGAGATGGATTCCGCTGTCAGGCTCTCATCTAGCTGGCAGGGCAGGTTGATCTCTCGTGGAAGCCTAGTCCTTAGCTCCGAGATGGATTCCGCTGTCAGGCTCTCATCTAGCTGGCAGGGCAGGTTGATCTCTCGTGGAAGCCTAGCCCTTAGCTCCGAGATGGATTCCGCTGTCAGAATCTCACCTAGCTGGCAGGGTAGGTTGATCTCTCGTGGAAATCAAGTCCCACCCCCGAGAGGATCTCCTCAGCCAGGCTCCCACTAGCTGGTTGGGTTGAATGTGCCTCGGGGAGATCAAGTCCCCACCCCCGAGAGGATCTCCTCAGCCAGGCTCCCACTAGCTGGTTGGGTCGAATGTGCCTCGGGGAGATCAAGTCCCCACCCCCGAGAGGATCTCCTCAGCCAGGCTCCCACTAGCTGGTTGGGTCGAATGTGCCTCGGGGAGATCTAGTCCCACCCCCGAGAGGATCTCCTCAGCCAGGCTCCCACTAGCTGGTTGGGTCGAATGTGCCTCGGGGAGATCAAGCCTCACCCCCGAGAGGATCTCCTCAGCCAGGCTCCCACTAGCTGGTTGGGTCGAATGTGCCTCGGGGAGATCTAGTCCCACCCCCGAGAGGATCTCCTCAGCCAGGCTCCCACTAGCTGGTTGGGTTGAATGTGCCTCGGGGAGATCAAGTCCCACCCCCGAGAGGATCTCCTCAGCCAGGCTCCCACTAGCTGGTTGGGTCGAATGTGCCTCGGGGAGATCTAGTCCCACCCCCGAGAGGATCTCCTCAGCCAGGCTCCCACTAGCTGGTTGGGTCGAATGTGCCTCGGGGAGATCAAGTCCCACCCCCGAGAGGATCTCCTCAGCCAGGCTCCCACTAGCTGGTTGGGTCGAATGTGCCTCGGGGAGAGTAAAAGCCCCTTTGCTCCGATGAGAATCCCGCTGCCAGGCTCTCACTAGCTGGCAGGGCTGGTGGTACCTCTCGTGGAGGCTAAGTATTTTTTACCTGGAGGGGGTCTCGCCACCCAGGCTCCCATAGCTGGCGTGGCAGGTTGACTCCCTGGAGAGGCGCGCAAGGAAATTGCACTCAGCGAATACGTTGGGTTGGACATTTCTTTCCGAGTTTGTGCCAACCTCGAAAAGAGCGGGGATTGTGTACAACCCCATATTCGCCCCTATATAGTTTTAAGCTTTTGGGAGATTTTGCACTCTCGGTGGCCAATTTTGGCTCTAGCTTGGAAACATACTAGTAGGGGGAGGAAAAATCTACCTCCCCCCAGTGGCCCTCTTTTGGGGGGCGGGTGCGACAAGTTGGCTAACTCCAGCCCCCGTCCCTGTAGGTGCCTGGCGGCCTGGTGGGGCGAGACCGGCCGGGGGCCGGGGTCTCGCCCCTGCCCCTTCTAGCCTGGCGGCCTGGTGGGGCGAGACCGGCCGGGGGCCGGGGTCTCGCCCCTGCTCCTTCTAGCCTGGCGGCCTGGTGGGGCGAGACCGGCCGGGGGCCGGGGTCTCGCCCCTGCTCCTTCTAGCCTGGCGGCCTGGTGGGGCGAGACCGGCCGGGGGCCGGGGTCTCGCCCCTGCTCCTTCTAGCCTGGCGGCCTGGTGGGGCGAGACCGGCCGGGGGCCGGGGTCTCGCCCCTGCTCCTTCTAGTCTGGCGGCCTGGTGGGGCGAGACCGGCCGGGGGCCGGGGTCTCGCCCCTGCTCCTTCTAGCCTAGCGGCCTGGTGGGGCGAGACCGGCCGGTGGCCGGGGTCTCGCCCCTGCTCCTTCTAGCCTGGCGGCCTGGTGGGGCGAGACCGACCGGGGGCCGGGGTCTCGCCCCTGCTCCTTCTAGCCTGACAGCCTGGTGGGGCGAGACCGGCCGGGGGCCGGGGTCTCGCCCCCTGCCCCTTCTAGCTTGGCGGCCTGGCGGGGCGAGACCGGTCAGAGGCCGCGGTCTCGCCCTTGCCCCCCCCTGCAGTTTTACCTTCTTGCCCTCGGGGGGAATTCCCGCTTTATCCCCCGACGTGGCTGTTCTCTATTCGCCCGAGGCCTTTTGGCCGTAGGGGTTTTTTGATCATTTCACCCCCAGGACTTGGAAAAATTATAAATAGACCCCCTTGGGTGCCTTGGAGAGGATCCTTTTCTTAGCTTCCTCCTCCCTTAGCTTCTTCTTGGTTGAGTAGAGAGAGCTCTCCAAGGCACCTAGCCTAGCCCTTTGGTGAGGGAGGGGAAGAGCTCAGGTAGCCTTCCGGGTGTGAGGTGGGACCTCCGCGCTAGAGCCGAGGGTCTATTCATAGTCTCCTAAGTCTCCGGTCCGTGACGTTCTCTCGAGTGTAGTAGGTGTGAGGTCACCTCTTTCAGGGACCCCGAACTCCACAGAGGTCAAATTTGGCTTCAACAGAGAGTTTGGCCTAGTTTTCTGGAGGAGTAGCAGTGCCGGAAGACGGGAGATCTTGTCGTCGTTCGTGTTTTGGATCTCAGATTCGCAAGGCGAGTTCGGATTTGCGGAGGTAAAGCCGGACTGGTCGTTTTCAATCGTCTGGATTTCTCCCATGGCTCCAAAGCATACATCAAGGGTAACGATCCTCTTCTTTGGATATGTGAAGTCCTTTATTTTGGCATTAGAGGATAGACGCTCCACGAATACGTGGATGTGGTTCCCTCGACGGGTATATCCGTGTATTCACGTTAATTTGCATTTAGATCTTGAATTGAAGTACAAAATATGCATGCTGTGTGAAGCTCATCCGGACAGGTTGATCTGGATTGATGATGTTTGTATGTTTTGTATGTCGGAGAAGACTCCGTGATTATTGTGTAGATTTCATAGTGGCGAGTTGTGTAGAGATGACTACGTTGAGAATATTGGGGGTAGTCTCCAGGAAAACACTTGAAAAGGGGAGAACAGAGAGTTTGTCCTCCACCACGGGACGGTAGTGCTACCGCCAACGATAGCTTCTTGTAAGCTATGTTTGGTTGCAAAGCCTGTCTCTGGGAGACCTGTGGGCTATTGCTTGTGAAACCTGTCTCTGGGAGACTTGTGTGTTATATTTTGATTGAGTGTGAACTTAATTTGCTCAGCTTTGGTGGTCGTAAGTGCTAGCCTAATTTCATAACCGAGTTATGAATAATACGAAAGTGGGAAAGGGGATGCTGAACCGCGTCGTGGCTGACGCGCTTGACGAATTGAGCACGGGAAAAGGCTGAACTGTACCCAACCCTTGTTGTCCGTCTTGGAGTGAGTCATATAATGGATCTGCAGATCGTTATGACTTTGCCGGAGGCTTGGTATGTTGTCTCTGGCTGTAGCCCTGTGAGACTAAAAGCTCAAACGTTGATGAGCTCTTTGAAGAGAGTCTCATTAAAGGGTTGCATGTTTGAAACCTTGCGCCAACAACCTATTGTGCGGATTTAAAAAGGCATAGTGATGGCGTTGGGGTGTGTTGGATCCCTTGTTGGATTTGAGCTAGGTTCACTAATTAGGATGTCAGACCCACAATATATAACCAGGGTCATGTGTTTTGAGTCTTAGAGTTTAGGCTAAGTCCTTAGGTTCAATCTTACATGCACCAGCCAGCAGAAGACCTCAGTTTGACTCAAGACTTAGAAGAAATCAAGTTCAGTATATAAGTTCGACGTTCGTCAAACTCAGCTCAACGATCCTCGATCGCTGATCGACGAACTCATAGTTAATTCTCTGAGTTGAGCTTGATGATATTCGAGCTCAGGTGTATGAAGTCTGGATTTCAACTTCAACACATTCCTTCCAGAATATTTTCTCTGAACTCAGCTCGACGAAGATAGATTATCAGCTCGACGAACTTGGAGCGCAGAATTGGCAAGTTATTCACAAAATGAAGTTCGATGTGCTCAGGTCGACGAACTTGGTTCTCAGGTCGACGAACAAGTTTTCTCAGGTCG
The DNA here is from genome assembly GCA_039583875.1 of Platanthera guangdongensis. NCBI lineage: Eukaryota > Viridiplantae > Streptophyta > Magnoliopsida > Asparagales > Orchidaceae > Platanthera > Platanthera guangdongensis. The sequence continues at coordinate 13,268,594 of CM077147.1, read as the reverse complement.
ACGAACAAGTTTTCTTAGATCGACGAACCAGATTTCTCAGCTCAATGAACTTGGATCTCAGGTCGACGAAATATGTTCCAAGGTCAACGATTTCTATTGCAGTTCCAGACTTAGAATTTTCCTCATTTTCTGTCCATATTCCATATATTATTTAGCAATAATTTCCTGAGTAATTAATGCACATATTCTCTGAATATAGCCGTTATTGGCAGCATTAATTATGGTCTTCATGAGGTTAATTACTTGCTTAATTTATTGGGATAGTTGGGGAAACACATTAAAGAAAATATTTTCCAACCGATTTTCATTCTTCAGGCAGTCAGTAATTAATGCAGAGAATTCAAAATTCAAAGGAGAATTCAACCAGAGAATATAAAAGAGATTTTCTCTTTCAGACGACAAGAAGAAGAACACAACAAGTAATAGAGAATACAGAAACAACATTCAAAAAATTATGTGCAGAAAACACTATGTTTTCCCCATGATCTTACTTAAGAAGAAGAAAAACAACAATCACTATCAAGAGTTTTCTTCAACTTCAACTGTAGGAGCTTTCAAGGGCAACAATCTCTGAATCAGTGAGAAGTTCATGGATCATCTCAAGTCATGGAAGAAGACCTACACCCTGAGCAAGGCTTCAAGTGATTTCTGAAGAAGCCTTGACAACAACAATCCACTTATCTTCTCTGTTGAATAGAGAAAGAGAAGACACCATCAAATCTCTCTCCCCCACTTATAAAAGAGTTTATTAACTCTCTTCAAAGGTTTATTTTAGTTTTTGGGCACCTGATCAAAAGCTCAAAGGTGGCAGTCACCTAATAAAAAACCTGCTAGTGGATTCCTACCATGGTGGTAGAAGAGTGGATGTACCCAGGTTGGGGAACCACTATAAAATTTCTTGTGTTGTCTGGTTGCCCTTTTTCTTATTATTCTTGTTGTAGCTGTGGTAGACTAGTTTGTTGTGTTGTGGTAGACTATATTAGATTACCTTTTCTTTCTATTCCTACTACTGGTATCACCTATTTTATTTACTCTAATAATATTTAAAAAGAACCAAAAGATTTTAGCGTACTCTATTCATCCCCCTCTAGAGTTATCAGATCTAATCCCTATCTTTCATGGTGTACGGGCTACAGCCCTGTAGCGACGCTTGGTGCTTGACTTAGCCGAACTGGGTCGTTACACCGTCTGCGAATGGTGCATCAAGAGTGTGCCTGAGAGAACGGGGCGTTGGGCATTTGCGCCAATATCTATGGCGAATGGTGCTTAAGTTGCACGTTCATATTGACATGTTGTGGTTATACTAATGCCAGCAGGGAAGGAGCATCGCTACCCCGAGTGAGGGGTGAGGTCATTATAATTTGTTTAGCTAATGTTAAACATTGCTTTTGTTTGCCACCATGCGGTGGAATGTTGCATGCAGGTGCTGCTGAGCTAAGCGGGAAGTAGCGGGTTGGAGCTGTGCTGGCCCTCGAAGTCCAAAACGAATACTTGTGTTATTTTATCATTCATGTGTGGTCGGCCTGCGTGCCGAAGTATGTAACACATTTTAAATTAAAGTTGAACATTGTAAGACATTAAGGTCAAGACCTTATTTGTGTATTTGATTTACATTCGTAGTTGTGGTAGTGGACATTCATGTAGTTGCTTGGTTCTATTTACAACCATTAAATTACTTCCGCTAGAATGCACTCTGTGTTAGGATGTGAAATATTGAATGATGGTTTCAATTTAGTAACTTCTTGGTATGTCCGTAGTATATGGCGTCGGGCCTCGACCGGACCTTTTGTTATATGTTATGTGATGGATGAGAGTGTTACACGCTAGCTGCTTACCACGCCATGGTATCCAAAAATAGAGTGAATAGTTTTCAGATATTTTTCCAACATTGTCGGATAGTTGTCAACACCGCACGAAGGGACCTACCGCTGGGCGGTAGCGTATTTTTAGAATCGAGTATAAAAACACGGGTTTCTTTTCCTGGAGACAAAACAAGAAGGGGGATTTTCATTTTAGGGTTTGGTCGTCATCTATGAGAGCGCAAACCTTCATCTCCTTGCAAGGAAAAGTAATATTCTTTCCTCCCATTCGTGATTGAAGAAATATGAAGGATGAAATCTCCAACTACAATTCAACGGCTGATCAACTGCAAAGAAACGATATTCAAAAGCATCGATCGCGCAACATTCTACGGAGGATTTCTACATTTGAGGGAGAAATATTTTCAAACTCTTTATCTTTTATTCTGCATTTTTCTTTTTATACTATCTAATTTGTGTTTGAGGTAAATCGACCTGGGAGGTCGTTAGATTCCTGGGAGGAATCTACAGGAAATCGTCCTGGGAGGACATCTAGATCTGAGAGATCTAGTGGTGGTCTAAGACCCTTCCAGGAAGGAAGGAGAAGAGTCGGCTCGTCGATCTTCTTGGGAAGAAGAGTGAGAGCTAACCGGTCCTGGGATGGTCGATATAGAAACCAAAACAAGATTGTATTCATCATCCTCGATCTAAGGCGTCAAAGAGATCCAATTTTGCTATTGTAAACAATTTTTTCAATAAAATTATATATTGTTTATTACATGTCAAAATCATGGTTGTATGTTGCTAGAGGTTTGAGTGATGTGTGAGAAATTTGAAAATGAATTTTTACAAAGAGAATCAATCTTTGTGACCTACCGTCGGGCACTAGCCTTACCGCTGACGGTAGCTTCCAGAACTTGTTTTCTTGGTAAAACTTGTTTTAATTTCAAACTATCTTTAAAAACCTTATTCATCCCCCCTCTTGTCGAATTTGGTTCGGATCTGAATCCGATTTTTTTGAATTGTTTCTTTCCAAAACCTTGGCCCCTAAATGAAGGAGAAAAAAAATATTGCAGGATGGAGACAGGGCGGTCTGTTGCTATCCGGAGACCGGGCGGTCTGGCGGTTTTTCCAAGCCGGTCTGTGTACCGGGCTGTTGCTGTTTGGTGTCCCAGCGGTCAGGTGGCTTGTCTCAGATGACTTGGAGGTCGGGCGGTCTAGCGGTCTCCTGTGGCGGCCTTATATCTGTGTTGCTTGTTCTCCTCTTGTTGGTGGTCGGGCGGTTAGCCGGTTTGTCTAACCGCACGACCTGTCTGATTTGTGTTTTGTAAAGCCGCATATACCTGTAAATTTTTAGTCCCACATTGCTTAACTGTAATCTCTCTCATCCCCTCCATTCTATAAAAGAGAGGTTATACCATTGTAATTGATACCTTTTTGGAATAATAAAGTTTACATTACTCCAATTTTCGGACTGTTATTTTCTGTTCGCACATGGTATCAGAGGACTCGGTCCTTTCCTCCTGATTGTGTGCACTCTCTCTGATCTCGCGGCTTCCTCTTTCTTTTCGCGACCTGTTTTGCGGCTTGATTTCTCTTCTGCATGTTGCCCTGTTCGCGCGGCTTATCCCTTCCCGCGACCTGTTCTCGCGGCCTATTTCTCCTTTCCGCGACCTGTCTTCGCGGCTTGGTTCCTTGCTTCCTCTTCTTTGTCGCTGTGACCTGCCCTTTAAGTCGCCGCGACCTGTTCTCGCCGCTCTCCTCTTCTTCGTCGACGCGACTTGTTCCTAGTCGCCGCGACTGTTGCCTTCTAGCCGCTCCTGCTTTCTAGTCGCCGCGACCTCAGCTTTAGCCATTTGACTTGTTCTCTCCTCTGTTCGCCCAGCTTTCTCGCGAGTCGTGCGACTTCTTTCCCTTTGCTTTGCGTGGTCGTGCCCTTCCTAGCCGCACGACCTATTTTCTGTTTGCCACGGATTTCTCGCTCAGTCTCTCTTCCATGGCTTCCACCTCCTCCTGGCTGTCCGCCTCAGTGGTCACCTCTTCCGGTAGTACTCACGTTATTACTCGCGGAAGATGGATAATCGACTCTGGTGCTACAAATAATATGATAGGCAATCCTCAGTGTTTCTCTCTTCTTGAAACACATGATCGGTTACCCCCGGTCATTGTTGCGGATGGCTCTCCCTCACAGGTCAATGGGACGGGCATGGTTCAAGTCACTCCATCTCTCTGCCTGGCTGATACCCTTTATGTGCCCAAGTTTCCTTGCAATTTATTATCGGTTACTTCTTTATGCAAACAACTACAGTGTTCTATCACATTCACCCCTACCTCTTGTTCTTTTCAGGATCCGGACTCCCAACGGACGATTGCTACTGGGACCGAGAGCGGCGGCCTCTACTTCCTCGACAACGTTTCTGCTTTATCCGCCTTCTCCTCCTCCTCTACAGATCTTCTCCAATGGCATCTTCGCCTTGGACATGCTCCTCCCCGACTTCTGTGCCAGCTTCTGCCCCACCTCCCTCCTCATCATCCTCCTATATACTGTGATGCATGTCAACTTGGCAAACATCACCGCTCATCCTTCCCACCAACGCAAAGTTGGGGCTCCTCCCATCCGTTCGACCTCGTTCACTCTGACATATGGGGTCCTGCTCCTACCCTCACCATTGGTCGGGGTAGTTCATATTTTGTCACATTTATTGATGATTTCTCTAGGTGTACATTGGTGTATATTCTAAAGGATCGCTCCGAGCTTTTCTCTGTCTGGACATCGTTTTATTCTTTGGTTAAGACTCAGTTTGATACGTCTATTAAAATCCTTCGTTCTGACAATGCTAAGGAATATCTTATCCATGAATTCTCTTCTTTTTGTCTGCATCATGATATTATTCATCAAACTAGTTGTGTCTACACCTCACAATAAAATGGGGTGGCAAACGCAAAAACTGTCACCTCCTTGACGTCGCTCGCACTCTCCTGACTCAAATGCATGTTCCTCGCTCATATTGGGGCTATGATGTCCTCCTCTCCTTCTATCTCATCAACCGCCTTCCCTCCACCGTTCTCCACGGTGCTACCCAATTCTCCATCCTTTATCCGAACAAGGATCCCTTTCCTCTTACTCTGCGAATCTTTGGGTGCACCGCCTTTGTGCACTCTCCCATTGCCACCCGTGACAAACTCTCACCATGTGCCACTAAATGTGTCTTTTTAGGGTACTCTCCCACTCAGAAAGACTATTGTTGCTTTGACCCCATTACCCGCAAGGAATATGTCTCTGCGGATGTCACCTTCTTCGAAAACGCATCTTACTTCTCTCATGCTTCTTCCTCTACACCAGCTGATCCTCCGTCTCCTACCAACCCATCCATTCCCTCTGCCCCCACTGACGTTCCACCATCTCCATCAGCTCCACCTTCTCCACCATCTCCTCCGCTATCTCCTTCCTCTCCGCAACAGTCTCTCTCTACTCCCGGGCCAGCTCTCTCCACCACTGATGCTCCGGATACTGAGGAACCTGCTGCTATGGATCTCTCGATTGCTCTTCGCAAAGGGGTTCAGGCATGTACCCAACACCCGCTTGCTGTAGTTGTTTCCTATGATCGTCTTACCCCCTCTCGCAGAGATTTTGCTCTGGCTATCTCGACCACTGCCACCCCCACGTTCCTACCAGGAGGCTCTTACCATTCCTCATTGGAAAGCTGTCATGGATGAGGAGATTACTACTCTCACTGAACGGGGTACCTGGACCCTTGTTCCTCCTTCTTTCGGCACAGATGTTGTTGGTTGTCGTTGGGTCTTTGTGATGAAGTTCCTCCCCGATGGCAGTGTAGATCGTTACAAGGCTCGCCTGGTTGCCAAGGGTTTTACCCAAACTTATGGCGTTGATTACTTTGACATTTTCTCTCCTGTGGCTCGTCTCAGCACTATTAGGGTTCTTCTCTCTGTGGCTGTCAACAGGGATTGGCCCATTTCACAGTTGGATGTTAAGAATGCTTTCCTCTATGGTGATCTGCAGGAAGATGTTTACATGGAGCAACCTCCTGGGTATGTTGCTCAGGGGGAGACACGAGTATGCCGGCTAAAGAAGGCTATCTATGGGCTCAAACAGAGTCCTCGTGCCTGGTTTGACAAGTTTAGTGGCATTGTTGCGGCCATTGGTTTTACAAGAAGCTCAGTAGATCACTCATTGTTTGTTCGGAAAACTGCCTCTGGTCTGGTTATTCTTGCGGTTTATGTTGATGACATTCTTCTTACTGGCGATGACCAGGATGGAGTATTGTTGACAAAGAAACACCTTCGTCAACACCTGGTCACAAAGGATATGGGCTACCTGAAATACTTTCTGGGGATTGAAATCTCAAGGAAGCCTAACTCCATGGTTCTTTCCCAACGGAAGTATGCCCTTGATCTTTTAAAGGAGGCAGGATTGATTGGTGCTAGACCTGCATGTTGTCCTATGGCTGCTGGAGAAGACAAAACTTGGACAGATGACTCGCCTCTTCTATCCGATCCTACGAGGTACCGGTGTCTGGTGGGCAAGCACATATATCTCACGATAATCAGACCTGACATCTCTTATGCTGTTGGCAAGGTGAGCCAGTTCATGCAAGCTCCTAGGGAGTGTCATTTACAATCTGCCCTGAGGATATTAGAGTATATTAAAACAACACCAGGGAAAGGACTCCTCTTTCAGAAGAATAGTCACCTAAGGGTTGAAGCGTACTCTGATTCAAGTTATGCTGATGACAAAGGGGACCGCAAATCGACATCAGGTTTCTGCACGTTTGTTGGAAGTAATATTGTGAGTTGGAAGAGCAAGAAACAGTCTGTGGTTTCAAGGTCTAGTGCAGAGGCAGAATATCACAACATGACGTCGACTACATGTGAGTTGAAATGGTTGCGGGCTCTCATGCTTGACTTAGGAGAGGTTTATAACTATCTTCTTCCTATGTTCTGTGACAACAAGGTCGCGATATACATTTCCAAAAATCCCGTCTTTCATGAGAGAACAAAACACATAGAAGTCGACTGTCATTTTATCCGGGAAGAGATATTGAAGAAACAGATTTGCACTCCATTCATCACTTACGACAACGAGTTGGCAGACATCCTCACCAAGCCGGTGTCCGCTTCCTTTTTTCACATCTGCGACAAGCTGGGCATGATTGGTATCTATGCTTCAGCTTGATGGGGAGTGTTGCAGGATGGAGACCGGGCGGTCTGTTGCTATCCGGAGACCGGGCGGTCTGACGGTTTCTCCCAGCCGGTCTGTGTACCGGGCTGTTGTTGTTTGGTGTCCCAGCGGTCAGGCGGCTTGTCTCAGACGACTTGGAGGTCGGGCGGTCTAGCGGTCTCCTGTGGCGGCCTTCTCTCTACTGGTTCTCCTCTTGTTGGTGGTCGGGCGGTTAGCCGGTTTGTCTAACCGCACGACCTGTCCGGTTTGTGTTTTGTAAAGTCGCATATACCTGTAAATTTTTAGTCTCACATTGCTTAACTGTAATCTCTCTCATCTCCTCCATTATATAAAAGGGAGGCTATACCATTGTAATTGATACCTTTTTGGAATAATAAAGTTTATATTACTCCAATTTTCGGACTGTTATTTTCTGTTCGCACAAAAAAAGGAATGGTTTTTATCCTGTTTTGATTTCTCCCCTGAGTTGCTAAAATTGGAGAAAGAAAATGATTTCCTTTTAGAGGCCTGTACATTTGGATGAAATCATTAAAACCACCTTATATATTCTTTACCTTTCACGTTGGAGAAGGAGTAACCGTTTGGGGAGAAGAACTGCCGCCCCCGGTAGCATTGGAGAGAGCCGCCGCCGCAGCCACCGCTATCTCACTCTTGGTGACGCAAGGGGTGGGAAACCCCTGTTGGATACCGCCGGTGGTTGCAGTTGGTGCAACACCGTGCGATGGCGGCGAAGCATTTCTCTTGTGAGGGACTCTCGACGTATCCACCGGCTTTGAAGGAAATAGCCACTGGTCTTGGAGGAGAGGATCTCTACCGGTCTTGGAGTAGATGAGGCGGTGCGGGCGTGGCGGCAAAGGCTTGCGGTGGTGCAGTGGCCTTGACGGAGTTTCTCTTCGGGGATGCGGACATGGCGGCGAAGGCTTGCAGGAGTGCAATGGCCTTGATGGTGTTTTTCTCCGGTGGTGCGGCTTGGCGTCGATGGCATGCGTGAGTGCAGTTGGCCTCGACGGTGCTTCTCCGGTGATGGCGGGTGGTTTGGTCGTCATCGGACGACGAAGGTTTTCGGTGAATCTTGTGTGTCCGCTGTGCTAGCGGATTGCAGTCCAGATTATTCTCTCTCCCGCGGATCAAGCGAGTCCGGCTCCTCCGCAATGTTTTCTGTAACGGACGTCGGTATATTTCTTCATGCTTTATTATTGCAGTTACATTAATTTTGTATGCATTGGTTTGTTCAGATTTATTTGTTCTTGTACACCCTGTAAATATTTGGTTGTGCCTGGGGGATAATTTCCGCGTTATATCCCAACAAGTGGTATCAGAGGGAGGTTCGTAAGCGACTGATTGGACATTCGAGGAACGGTTTGACTACGGTGGGTGACGACTAGGTCCGCTCCTCATCTTTTCAAACCTGACCTTTGAATTAATCAGGTCTCCTGGTGGTGCCGTAGGACAACCATAACAGGGAAGAACGTGAATCTGGACAGTGGTTTTTGAAGAAGTGCGACAATGGCGGATTTGACCTATGACAGGTGGTATTGCATGAGAAGGTCATGATAACCGCGAATATATTACAGGGAGAAGATTATCTATGTGAACATGATGTGTGTTCAGACGATTTTTGTGTCAGTTAGAGGCAGCTGGTGCAGAGACGGAGGAAGACGTGAAGACCCGTTTCACTTTTTACCTCGCTCACTTTTTTACCCGACCTTAGTGACGATGCTCTTGTATGAGAAGGATACAGTGGAGCTGGTGGAGGTCACGATCGCAGTGCTATCCAGACAGATGTTAGTGGGCCCTACTCTTGAGGGCGGTCACATCTTGGCAGCAGCAGATGGGTAAGGTGAGGCAGTTTGGCAAGGGATTGAGTGGAGCACGATCTTTATCCAGGCCAAAGGAGGGTTTGGTATTTTACTAGTGCAGACAGTGCAGTCACATAGGAGATTGAGTTCACAGCGTGCAAAAGGGTCTTGAGACCAGGGTGCGGATAGGGTGACAGCTGGGTTAGGGTGCAGAGTGATGAGGTCCTCACCATCACTGAGAGTCTGTGCGACTCTGACAGCTAGATGTTTTACACAGTGAGCGGATTGGATTCAGGTGGCTACAGTTGGGTGGCCTGAGGTGGAGTCTTGATGGTGGAGTGAGGATGTACCATGCTCAGGAGAGCCGTGTAGTGCGGTAGTTTGTACCGGCTGATGGGGATCACGACGTGTGGTGGTGTGCCAATGATTTTTGATACCGATAAGGTGGATTTTCGTGGTGGTGCAGAGGATCGTCCTTCTGGGACTCGGGTTATGCGAGTCTGTTTCTATGATCACGATGCGACGACGTTCACGGGTTGATCCAGAGCAGAGATGAGTCGACTGCAGCAAGTCAGTTGATGCCTCAGACTGAGGCGGTGCTACATGCATAGTTGCTTGATACAGTTGTTGTCGTGTGCAGTCAGTGCTTTGTGCAGATGGTGGATCCGGATCTCGAACCAAAGTGGTGATTATCGAATTTGGTTCAGATCTGAATCCGATTTTTTTGAATTGTTTCTTTCTAAAACCTTGGCCCCTAAATGAAGGAGAAAAAAGGAATGGTTTTTATCATGTTTTGATTTCTCCCCTGAGTTGCTAAATTAGAGAAAGAAAATGATTTTCTTTTAGAGGCCTGTACATTTGGATGAAATCATTAAAACCACCTTATATATTCTTTACCTTTCATGTTGGAGAAGGAGTAACCGTTTGGGTAGAAGAACCGCCGCACCTGGTAGCATTGGAGAGAGCCGTCGCCGCCGCCGCTATCTCACTCTTGGTGCCGCAAGGGGTGGGAGACCCCTGTTGGATGCCGCCTGTGGTTGCAGTTGGTGCAACACCGTGCGATGGCGGCAAAGCATTTCTCTTGTGAGGGACTCTCGACGTATCCACCAACTTTGGAGGAAATAGCCACCGGTCTTGGAGGAGAGGATCTCTACCGGTCTTGGAGTAGATGAGGCGGTGCGGGCATGGAGGCGAAGGCTTGCGGTGGTGCAGTGGCCTTGACAGAGTTTCTCTCCGGCGATGCAGACATGGCGACGAAGGCTTGCGGGAGTGCAGTGGCCTTGATGGTGTTTTTCTCCGGTGGTGCGGCTTGGCGTCGATGGCATGCGTGAGTGCAGTTGGCCTCAACGGTGCTTCTCCGGTGATGGCTGGTGGTTTGGTCGTCATCAGACGACGAAGGTTCTCAGTGAATCTTATGCGTCCGCTGTGCTAGCGGATTGCAGTCCAGATTATTCTCTCTCCCGCGGATCGAGCGAGTCCGGCTCCTCTGCGGTGTTTTTTGTAACGGGCGTCGGTACATTTCTTCATGGTTTATTATTGTAGTTACATTAATTCATGTTTGCAAAGTTTGTTCAAAGTTATATGTTCTTGTACACCCTGTAAATATTTGGTTGTGCATGGGGGATAGTTTCCGCGTTATATCCCAACACCTCTAAGGTTGGTCACCAGATCAAACAAGTGGTATCAGAGTCAGGTTATTCCAAGATGGCTTTACTACCAAGAATAATGGTCAACCTTGATCTTGAATCGACTAGTGAGGATGAAACTTTGTACATTGAAAAATCTCTAGCACCATCTCTGTTTACAGGTGTGAACTATAATAAGTGGAAAATTCTAATGAGAAAATTCCTCATGTCATTAGATATAGAAGTTTGGAAGATGACTTGTGTCAAACCCCCAAATAATTTATATACGCGCGATTGTTATTTAAATGTCAAAGCTATGAGCAGTCTGTTTTGCGGGCTTGGTCAAGAAATTTTCAAACTCATTTACACGTTTCCTACAGCTTATAATATATGAAAATTTTTTGAGTCTACTTATAGTTTTCCTTCTGCAGATGATGAATCAGAACAATTTCTTATGGATCCAAGTGAAGAACCAAATGAATACTTGCTCTTGGAGGACGACATGTCGAACGCATTATGCAGAAGAGAAGATGAAATCTCAACTATGGAAGAAGAATGTCAAGAAAGAGTTAAAGGAACTGTGTGTTCAAACATTGTCTCTTCTAAAACCTCTGTGAGTAAAAACTTTTTTGTTCCAACATCTATTTTTGCATTGTGTGTGTTAGAAAATGTTAAACGTAAAATTAAAAAAATAAATATTAATTCATAATTGCGTTTAGAAAATGAGAATTTAAGAGCACGGCTTAATGTATAATCAAATTATAATGTGTCAAGCTCACTCATAATCTCTTTAGTAAAAAACACTTCACCATGTACTCACTGTAATGTGTCAACAGAAAAGTACAAGGAACTTGAAAAAGAGCTTATGTGTGCAAAAGAACTAAATGGGGAATTATGTTTAGAAAACTCATCATTAAGAACAAATTGTGCTAAGTGAAATATGTATAAAATTGAAATTAATGAGATGGATGAAACTTTTGAAGATTTTAGAAGTATGAAGCTCTTGAAGATTTTAGAAGTATGAAGCTCATATTGAATATGTAATTTCTCTTCTCAAAAATAGCACAACCGCATATAATAAAGCTAGAAATAATCTCAAAGTTAAGAATATAAATTTGGAAGTGAAAATCAACTTGCTTAAGAAAATAATTAAAAAAATTCACAAAATATAAATTTATAATATCAAACAAATGCCGGAAGCATGTTGAACGTATGCTCACACACATTAATTAAGCCAATTAAAGGGAGTAGAAAACTTCAATCACGAGCAAATGAAATTCCAAAACATAAAAACCACCTTCATTTGCAAAATCAAAACACTCCCTATTTAAAATCAAATGAACAAAAATTTCCATTTAAAAATTGCTGCGCAATGTGTCTTTATGATAAACAACGTAAATCTAAATTGAAAAATAAATTCATCATATCTAACTCTCCAACGCAACGTTACTCAATTGAAAATTATCACATAAAGACTCTAAGACATCATCATGGAATTTTGCAATATAAAAATGATATTAAAATAATGTATGAGTGGAGACTCATTAGTAAAAATGACGCACCACTTTCAAAAATGGCTCATTCATCTTTGCCTCTCCATAAGCTAACACGCAATATTTGGGTACCCAAGAGAACCGCCTCACACGGTCTCACGTTGACACCTAAATCTCATATCCATTAATATCCACTAAATTACGTGAAGTAAATTCAAACGAACTACATTATATCTTACTTCATGATATGCTTATTAGTTTTATTTTGTTTTGTTTTATTTGTTTGGTTGAGCCAACGTAATATATATCTAGCCAAAAAACTCAGAAAACATTAAAAAGAAAATATTATTATCACCAGCAGTACCACAACCAATGCGAGTTCACCATAAAGAGAATATTGTCTAACCTATTTTATTATAACATTAATAATAATAAGGGGGTAGTGCCACTAAGCTCCAAAATACTGATTGTCAAATCTGAGATGTTACTCGTCTGAAGAAGTCAAACAGATGTTGAACTTCCGCATCATTTTCTTCATCATCTTCTTCAACCCTGTCAACGTCTTGTGTGTCTCCCTCATCTCCCGGCCCTGCTCCTGTATCTCCCTTCCCTGCCCCTCAACCATCTCGTAAATATCCTGATGGGTGTTCTGAAGGGATCCTCCATGATAAAGAGGAGGTTGTGAAGTGGATGGTCGTGCACTATGTGCAGTAGAAGTAGATGCATGTGTGCTAGGTGCAGTAGAAATATCCTCTACCTTGTAAAAATGAGGATAACTATCGGTAGGAAATGATGACCAATCAATGGTCAGATACTTCTGCATCAATACCCTCTGAATCACCTCGCCCAATGATAGGGTGTTCAATCGCTGGAGCTCAGGATATTTCATCAGAAACGTATATCGCATCATGGATAAGATCAAATCTGAAACACTAAAATATGTACCTGTAATGATAGAGTTGGTCACCATGGAGAGCTGAGCAGTTATTTTTTTCGTGTTCCCAGATTTGAACATAAGAGAGTGACGCAAGATGTCCTGTATAATGTGTGCGTCCGGTGTGAGTGTATCAACCATAGTAATAAGGTCCCAATGATTTTCTTCATCATGGAGAATCTCATTGATTTTAGTCCAATTCCTAGCAGTTTTGAAAGACTCTACGATGTCAAGTCGCTCTGAAAGATATGGTACCTAAACACCTAGAGGGGGGGGGGTGAATAGGTGACCTAATCCTTTTCTTATTTCTTTGTTGGCAGTCAACAGTTTATAACACAGATTTCTGAATAAGTAATCACAGCACACAGCAATTCTCAACTCAGTACAATCACATCACAGAATACACAAGATTTTATAGTGGTTCCCCAATCTTTGGGTACATCCACTTTCCCCCTTTGCCTATCTAGCAGTGTACTAGATTCGGCCAAACTTCTCCACTAGCACAGAACCCAACAAGGTTCCTACCTCAGGTCCAAAGCCTTACACTCAGCCAAAAGGCCTACACTCAGCCACCCAGGCCTACACTCAGCCAATCAAGGCCTACACTCAGAGTTCTTCAACTCCTACACTCAGGCACCAAGCCCTACCCTCAGCCTTTATAAAATAGGCTTACAATCACTCAGATCCTATGGATCTTACAAGTTTAAAATAGAAATTACAAATGCTAACTCTACAACTCAGAAAGGATGAGAGGAGTTGAGAGCTTCTTGAAGAGTTCTTGGAAGAACTCAGCTTGATCCAAACTGACTTAGCTTTCTTCAAAGCTTCTTGAGTAGAACTGAATTAGTCTGAATCTTCTGCAGTTGGTCCTTGATCTCTGCTTCTTGAAATCCAGATGACTCTGAATTGTTCTTCTCAGCCTTAGTTCCAAAGACTGAATCCTTAGTTGGAGCTCTCTCTCTCTCCAACTACTTAGATCTGCAGTTGGACTGCCTGATCTTCTTGTGTTGATCCTCTATGTATCACTTCTTGATTTAATCTGATCAACCACTTCAATTATTCTCACAACAAGTAATGATTGTGAACAACTTGACCACTTAACAACTTAACTTCACTTTTTCTGTAAACTGTGGGTGCCTATTTATAGGCTTCCTTCATGGTAACCGGCTGATCCGGTTTATAACAGAATTTTGAATTCTTTGACAGTTGCTGTAGACCGGCTGGATTGGCAGTTGTCATGTCAACCAGTCACTTCTTGAAATCTCACTAACTGTCATATAGTGTCGAGACTTTCTGTTCTTAAGTGTCGACACTTATAGACCAAGTGTCGACACATGTTGTGTAAGTGTCGACACAAGTCTACAATGTGTCGACACAATTCCTTGTATGTCTCGACACAGTTTCTTCTGCATGTGTCGACACTGAAATTGAGTGTCGACACAAGTACTTGTACTTCATCCTTTAACTGTATTCTTCTAAGTGTCGACACATCTCCTTTGTGTCGACACATCTTCATGTGTTGAAACTGTCAAGTGTCGACATAGCTTCTTGGTGTCGACACAAGTCTTCATTCTTGATTCTTCAGCTGAGTGTCGACACATTCCCTTAGTGTCGACACTTGTACTTAGAATATTTTGTAAACTTTTCTGTTCTCTGCTAAGTGTCGACACATCTCCTTGTGTCGACACTTCCTTCTAAGTGTTGAGTCTTCTGGTTATGTGTCGACACATTGTGCTGAGTGTCGACACATTCTTCAAGTGTTGACTTCTTTGAGTGTGTGTCGACACATTGTGCTGAGTGTCGACACATTCTTCATATGTTGACTCTGCTGATTGAGTGTCGACACATTGTGTTGAGTGTCGACACTTGTACTTAGTCTCTGCAGAATTTTGCTGGGTGTCGACACAACTCCAAGTGTCGACACTTTCTGATGTTGACTCAGCTCTTCTAGGTGTCGACACTTCTGCTAAGTGTCGTCACAGCTTTTCTGCATCCTTCTGCACTGAGTGTCGACACAGCTCCAAGTGTCGACACTTTCTGACTGGTGTCGACTCTTCTTCCCAGGTGTCGACACAATGACTCCAAGTGTCGACACTGCATGTCTGGGTGTCGACACAAGCTTTCTCAAGTGTCGACACTTGCCCTCTGGGTGTCGACACATGGACTTAGAATTTTTAGCTTCAGTCCAGTGTATTCCTAACCTGCACAAGTAACTCAAACAAACATCAAATACATTCTGATGTATATCATTGAGTTAGGTGAGGCTTCTTCAAATCAGGTACATTTGACCAATGTACCCAACAATCTCCCCCTATTTGGAGAAGTCATAACCCTTAGTCAATGATATACACCACTCATAATTAAAAATTACAAAATGATGTAAAGCATATAAATGACAACAGGGTAAACTTGAACATGTAATAAAGCACACATGTATACTTATTAAACATTGCAGAACAATTAAGAAACACACATATTTCAGAACATTCATACTATATTTATCATATACTGTCCCAATAATGTTCCTTATACATTTTCAATGAAGTATTACAATGTTTATCACTTAACAGATTACAACAAGCATCAAGTTAATTCCTAATCTAGTGCTGATCAGGTTCTTTAATAACAATGCCTTTTCCAGCTTTAACTTGAGCTTTCACAGCAGCAGCAGCAGCAGGCTCAGCTTCAGCAGTCTTCTTCCCTTTAGAGTCCTTCTTCTTCTGTTCTTCAGCCTTGATCTTTTGTCTTTCAAAATAATGATAGGGCTTAGGAAAGTACTTGCTAGGCTCCACAGCTGTTGGAGGTAGCTTTCCTAACTTAGCCTTCCTTCTAAATTGGACAATTGCTTCCTGCCTACTCTCATGCTTTCTCCATTCAGCCTCTGAGAACCACTTGTTCCTCTCATGGGCATTGTCCTTGGCAGCTTTCCAGGCTGTGAGAATTATGTTTCTAGAAGTAGGGCTCCATTGTTCAAAATCTGGCTTTTGCTCAGCAATTTCCCTAAACTTCTTCTTTGACAGCCTAGTTTCTTCTTCCTTGTCCAAAGCCTCTTGCATTGCAGCTGTGATAGGTTGAACAACCTTTTCCAGAATAATATTAGGCTTGCCAGCAGGTGGACTATACATTGTGCTAATATCTGCATGAATCATTTCAAAGTCTGGAGGTGGATAGATTACATCAGCCACTGCTTGTTGCTCACCTCCAAGATATGTGCCTTGAATACCAGATTCAGCTACTTCATTGTCATCACACAGGGGAGGATATCCAAGTGTAGCCCTGATAGAATTTGAAATCCATTTTGCATGCTCAGAACTGGCCTTGACTAACACTCTCTCCCCCTTTATGACTTCTTGGGCCACATGATCTCTCACATCATCTTTCTGGAATCTGATTTGGCTATCCAAATACCTTATGCCCTCTTTAAAGAAAGGTCTAAGCTTTGTAAGCTGTTCTGAAATGACCTTCTGTGAGTCTTTGATTGCAGTCTGTACAGCAGCAATCTCTGCTTGAAATATCTTATCAAAATCAGCTTTGGCAGCAGCAGAGGAAGTTGAAGGTTCATTTGACTTATTCTTGAGTTCTGTGACTATTGCATTGTGAGATGCAGTCAGATTATCATTCATCCTTAACTGATTCTCCAGCACATAGCCTTGCTTGAGTGCTATATCATCCACTTTCTCTTTAATTGTTTCTTGATGTTTAGCCAGATATACCACAGCATTAGCACCCTTGGTAAAACAATCAGTCATTTCCCTTTTATTAAGGTTCATTTCAAACCTTATGGACTTGAGTTCCTGGCCCAGATCAGATTGTAGTGCCTTATGCCCTTCATCAACATAAGTTTCTAAGGCTTTCCTTTGTTCATCCATCTTGATTTGCATTGCAAGCAGTAGAGCACTATAATCAGTGGATGGAGCTTGTTGGACCAGTGAGTGTTGAGCAACTGTTTGAAGAGCCTTCTTGTAGCTCTGGCTTCTTCTTTTAAAAACAAAGAACTTCTTTTTCTTAGCTTGCTCAGCTTCCTCATCTTCAGATTCTGATGTACTGGCTATATCCACCCTATCCTTAGGGCTGGATTGTTTTTCAGTTTGCACATCCTGTGCCTTCTCAGTATCTAGCCTTATAGGCTCTTCCACAACTTCAATGTTCTCCCCCTCAGCAGCAGCATTCTTTACTGTATCAGCATCATTCTTTTCCATATCAAAATCTTCTTGATCCAAGTTCAAAAACAGATCTTCCATTGTATATTCTGCTGGAGACTGGGCAGGAGATGTACTTGATTCTTCAACCACTGTATCAGGTATCACAACAGATGTGTCTGGAAGAACAACATCTGGTTCTTGGTTTGCTGGCTGATTTTGCTGATGGACATCAGACAATTCAGAATCTATTACAGAAAAATCTAATGTATTAAGGTCAGAAAGTACCTCTTGGATGATAAGAGTAGCCTGCTCACTATCCAGTGTAGATGGATGTTCTACAGCTGGAGGCTCCCCCTGGATATCAGCTGGCTCCTGAGGAGCAGGTGACTTTTCTGCAGTCACATCTACTGGACTGACAGGAGTGAAGACCACATGTTCTTCACTGCCTGAGCTGCTGGATGGACTCTTGAGGCACAGCAGCTGTCTTCCTCTTCTTCCTGGGAGGAGAGTCTCTCTTAGAAGCTTGTTTCACAGGGGTGGCCAATTCCTTTGACACCAGCACCCTTTCCCATCTTGAGAATATCCTTGAGTCCATTCTCCTCATATGATTGATCTTAGATCCTGCAGCAGTGCTCATTACCTCTGGAATTGATCCAGCCAGGTAGAGACTTAGTATTCCTGCCCAGATTGGGCTTCTTCAGGCTTTCTTTTACTTTCTCATAAACCACCATTGACCAGTCTGTTTTCAGATTGAAGATGATTCTGGTCATGACTTCAAACATGGAGGCAGACACCCTGTCATGCCCTCCTGGCTTGCTCAGTATAACCTTGCCTACTACTTCAGACAAGAACTTGCCTTGAATATTCATACCTTTCCTGTGAAAGACTGATCCCACTTTCATCTTTGAATCCAGTCCACACCAAGTAAGAGCTTCCTTGGTCTTAGAAGCAGTTACTTCCTCTTCAACTTGAACTTTAGGTAGCTGAAGTACCTTTCTCAGTGACTTAGGTGAAATCTTGACCTTGGTGCCATGCACCCTTGACTTAATCCTGAAACCTGAGTCATCTATAGACGCGCCAGAAAGGAATTCAATGACTTCCTTCTTCCAGATTTTCGTTGGTTCTGAAACCAAGAACTCCAATCCAGAATTGACAATTAGGGTTAGCACTGATTTGATTTCTTGGTCGCTGTCGTCAAATGCGCCTCGCACAAGCTCATAGCCTTCGTTTACGTTCTCTTCCAGCTTGGGAGCCATTAGGGTTTTGAGAATTAGTCTTGAGATGAGAGAAATGTCGACACAAGAGTTTAGGTCTCGAAACTTTGAAAGCGTGTCGACAATCAGAGACAGAACCCTATTTATACCTTTCTTGTTTGAAGACGAACAGGCGGGATGAATTTCTAATGATGTGTCGACACTGTCAATAAGTGTCGACACTGACTTATAATGTCTCGACACTCATGTGTCGACACAAATTTAGTCAACAGATTTTATGTGTCGACACTTGGTTAAGTGTCGACACCACTATACTCGACATGTGTCGAGACTTTACTTAGAAAAATTCTGAGTAAAACTTAAGTGTCGACACTTTATTGGATGTGTCGACACCTACTCGACATGTGTCGACACTAACATTCTGAAGTGTCGACACTAACTTCCTAGATGTGTCGACACCATTTTCCTGAAGTGTCGACACTTACTATTCTGTGTCGACATAGACTTGTCTATGTGTCGACACCTTTTTACTTAGCCAATTTCTGTTCTGTATACTTAGTCTAAGTTTATCATACCTAGTTCAATTTTGAACCTATTAAACTTAGCTTCTTCTAAGGGCTTAGTAAACATATCAGCTATCTGATTATCTGTTTTAACATATTCAAGTGCAATATCATTTCTTTCTACATGCTCCCTAAGAAAGTGATATTTAATCTCAATATGTTTAGTTCTACTATGTGATACAGGATTATTAGCTATGGAAATAGCACTAGTAGAATCACAATAAAGTGGAGTTCTACTTACCTGACATCCATAGTCTTCTAGCTGATGTTGAATCCACAGAAGTTGAGCACAGCAACTTCCTGCAGCTACATATTCTGACTCAGCTGTGGAGATGGCCACACTGGTTTGCTTCTTACTACTCCATGAAATGAGTCTTCCACCTAGGAATTGACAGGATCCAGTTGTGCTCTTTCTATCTTCTTTGCATCCTGCAAAGTCTGCATCTGAATAGCCTGTTAGATCAAAATCTCCATTCCTAGGGTACCAGAGGCCTAGATAAGGTGTGCCCTTTAGATATCTCAAGATTCTCTTGACTGCAGTCAAGTGAGACTCTTTGGGGCAGGCTTGATACCTGGCACAAACACATGTAGCATACATAATGTCAGGCCTACTTGCAGTCAAGTATAGTAGGGAGCCAACTATCCCTCTATACAAGGTTTCATCCACAGGTTTCCCTGCATCATCCTTGCTTAGAGACATACTTGACCCCATAGGAGTCTTCATGGTACTGGAGGAATCCATACCATATTTCCTTATGAGTTCTAGGGTGAACTTTGACTGACATATGGACAAGCCACTTTCAGTCTGTTTAACTTGGAGACCCAAGAAAAACTTCAGTTCTCCCATACTACTCATTTCAAATTGACTTTGCATAAGCTTTGCAAACTTTTTGCAAAGGCTACTTTCAGTAGACCCAAATATAATGTCATCTACATATATTTGGACAAGTATTACTTTGCCTCTAGATTCCCTAAGGAATAGAGTCTTATCTATTTTCCCCCTTGTGAACTTGTTCTCAATGAGGAAACTAGATAGGGTTTCATACCAAGCTCTAGGAGCTTGCTTTAACCCATACAATGCTTTCCTAAGTCTATAGACATAATGTGGAAGAGTAGGATCAACAAAACCTGAAGGCTGCTCCACATATACTTCTTCTTTTAAATTACCATTAAGGAATGCTGACTTCACATCCATTTGGTATACTTTGAATCCTTGGTAGGTTGCATAGGCCAAGAACATCCTGATGGCTTCCAGTCTGGCTACTGGAGCAAAGGTTTGATCAAAATCAATACCTTCTTCTTGCCTATATCCTTTTGCAACCAATCTTGCCTTATTCTTAATGATGACTCCTTGTTCATCTAACTTGTTTCTGTAGATCCATTTTGTTCCTATCACATTGTGATCTTTAGGCTTAGGAACTAAGTCCCAAACCTTGCACCTCTTGAACTGGTTTAGCTCTTCCTGCATAGCTTCAGTCCACTGTGGATCTTGTATTGCTTCTTCAAATTTCTTTGGTTCTATTTGAGACAGAAAACTTGAATATACTGCAGCATTCTGATTTCTGCTCCTTGTCTGAACACCTTGTCTTGGATCTCCAATGATCAGCTCCACTGGATGATCTCTTAGATGCCTGTTGGCTGGAGGCATCCTTACTTCTGGTTGTACTTCTTCAGCATCTTCATCATGCTGAGTTCCTTGAACTTCTTCAGCTCCTGGTACATGTAGTTCTCCCCCTGGACATAAGCCATCTTCTTCTACTTGCTGTCTTGCAGCAGGTACATCTTCCATGGTTAGCTTGTCCATCTTCTTAATAAGACCTGAGGGGCTGCACACACTACTAGACAACTCATTGTTAATTAGTTGTGACTCATCAAAAACTACATGCACAGATTCCTCTACAACTTGTGTAGTCAAGTTGTAGACTCTATAAGCCTTACTATTACTGCTGTACCCAACAAACACTCCCTCTTGGGATTTGGCAGCAAACTTAGTTAAGTAAGACTTCCCATTGTTAAGTATGAAGCATTTACAACCAAAAATCCTAAAATAGGATAGATTTGGTTTCCTGCCTTTCACTACTTCATAGGGGGTCTTGTTTAACCTTTTAGTGATGGTAGCCCTATTTATCACATGGCATGCAGTGTTTACTGCTTCAGCCCAGAAATATTCTGGCAGTGATGAATCACTTAATAGGGTTCTACCAGCCTCTATCAAGGTTCTATTTTTCCTTTCAGCAATGCCATTTTGCTGAGGTGTTCTAGGTGAAGAGAATTCTTGAAATATCCCATAGTCTTCACATAATTTTGTCATGCTTTCAGATTGAAACTCTGTACCATGGTCACTTCTAATTTTGACCACTGTACAGTTCAATTCATTCTGAATTTGCCTAACAAAACTGTGGAAGACACTAGGTGTTTCAGATTTCTGCTTTAAGAAGAACACCCAGGAAAACCTTGAGTAGTCATCAACAACTACAAAGGTGTAGACCTTCCTACCTAAGCTGTGAACTGGCATTGGACCAAATAGATCCATATGCAAGAGGTATAAACACCTCACAGCATCCTTGTTGTCAATGCTTCTAAAGGTGGATTTAGTCTGCTTGCCCTTTTGACAAGCTGAGCAAATGCCATCTTTGACACACTTAACTTGAGGACCATTCCTCACTAACTCTTTACTAAAGAGTTTGCCAATAGTCTTGTAATTAAGATGAGCAAGCCTCTTGTGCCACTTGACACATTGAGAGACTGTCTCATCAGCTACAAGACAAACTGGAGAACTATTGTTCTCAACCATAATGTCTAAACAATAGACATTTCTCTTCCTATAACCTGTCAAAATGATCTTTTGATCACTTGACCTCTTGATATGACAACCATTTTTAACAAATGAGATGTCATACCCTACATCACTTAATTGACTTATACTAATGAGGTTATGTTTCAAACCTTTAACATAAGCCACTTGAGTAATGGTAACAAGGTTAGAAGAAATGTTACCAAACCCTTTGATGATTCCTTTTTCAGAACCACCAAAGGTCACCTTTGGACCATTTTTGATTGGGATGTAGTCCTTCAGTAGTCCCCTAGTTCCAGTCATGTGTCTGGAACATCCACTATCCAAGTACCATGTAGGGGTATGGCCACTTGGATTCTCCTGCAAAACAAATTAATGAACCTTAGAACCCAAAGTAAACTTGGGTCCTTGGTGATTGTTAGTTTGCAAATTGACATAGCTACCTGCTGTCTTTCCAACAGGTAACTTGCTACTCAACTTGGCACTGGCATTGTGCCAACAATCCAAAGCAAAGTGGCCAACCTTGCCACAGCACCAACATTCAAATTTGTTGTACCTTTGCTTAGGTTCTGACTTAGCTGTCTTAACTACAGCAGTCTTGTTGAATGTTGGGGCTTTGCCCTTGGACTTGGACTGATCCTGAACAGTCCTAGCTGGATTAACAAAACCCAGTCCAGTCTTTCCTTTATGATGAACAAAATCATCAATCAAGGGTAGCACTGATTTAGGTTTTGAATACCTAGCTGCTAGCTTTTTCTCCTTCTGAAGATTAATCTCCAGTTTCTTAATTTGATCATTCTTAAATGTAATAGTACCCATCTGAATCACAGTAATGTGTTTCAGCCTAGCCACTTCATTCAGTTTTTGATCATAATTCTTCTCATAATCTATTGCAGCTGCCTTGAGATCAGCAATTTCCTTGGCCAAATTTTTGGCTAGGGTCTTGCTTTTCTTATAGGCTTGCAATAGTACTTGATATTCATCTAGGAGTTGATGAATATCTCCCTCAGACTCAGATATATTCTCATCACTTGATGAAGAATAATCTGACTCTGAACTAGAACTGGAATCAGAACTTTGAGTTAAACCTTGTACCTGACTGGGTCCTGGCTGCTCCAGGTTTTTAGTACTTTCAGTCAAAGCCATCAGTCCTTGGTTTTGACAGTCTTCTTGCTCATAGATAGATTCCATGATCTGCATAAACTCTTCTTCTTCTTCAGCAAATAGCCCAATATAGGCTTCAGCATCTGTCTCAGTGTCTGAAGAAGACATATCTGAAAGAGTCTTCTCATTCTTTGCAACAAAGGACTTCTCCTTCTTTCCTTTGAAGTGTGTTTTCTTTTTGTCACTGGATTCTTTCCTTCTTTCAGGACAGTCTGCAATAACATGGCCCTGTCTATTGCAGCAGTAACAAATTATCTTGGATCCAGTTGCCTTACTAGTCTTGGTCCTTTTCTTGTCCTTCTTTGAAGGCTTCTTTTCCTGATACTGAACCTCTTTCCCTTTGGAAGATGAAGGTCTAGACCTCCACTGTTTCTTCTTAAGGAACTTCTGAAAATGTCTGGTGAATGCAGCAAAGTCTTCATCACTTTCACTGCTTGTAGATTTTGTACTTTCTGACTCTTCAGATTCTGATTCAACTACCTCAGGAGGAGGAGTTGATGACTTGGTCCTGCTCTTTCTGGGTACATCTGACTTAAAGGCAACAGTCTTTTCTCTGTATTCAGTCCTTGTTGACTTTTCTTCTTCTTTTCTCACTGACAATTGCATCTCATAAGATAACAACTTGCCAAAAAGTGTGGGAGGAGGAATTTCTCCCAACTTTGCCATTTCTCTGATGGCACAGATCTTGGTGTCCCAGTCTTTGGTGAGGGACCTCAAGAATTTATCATTCAACTCATAGTTTGTGAACTCTCTTCCATATGACATGAGTTCATTTACAATTCTATAAAATTTCTTGTAGCATTCAGTGATGCTATCCCTCTTCCTTGCCTAAAGCTTTCATATTCTTGATTAAGCAAGGACTTCCTATCTTGCCTTACTTCTTCAGAACCTTCCATATAGACAATGAGGGTGTCCCACATTTCTTTTGCAGTTTTACAGTGAATAAGGTTCTGGAAGGTGGCATCATCAATTGCACTAACTATTATATTCTGTGCCTCTTTTGTCCATGGTTGCTAGGACAATCTCATCCTTGGTCATTTCAGAGAAATCCTTTGGAGTCCTCTGATTTGCATCCAATACTGAAATCTTCATGGGCACATATGGCCCTTCTTTGACTGTGATGTATATCCTAGGGTCAGAGGCTTCCATAAAAAGCCTAACCCTCTCTTTCCAGATCCCAAAGATCTCTTTTCTGCATATAGGTAGTTTCATTGAACCCAACTCCTTATGATTCTCTGAAGAACCCATGTTCTTGATTTTCTTGAAACTGTTTCCTGTTTCCTGACTTATACTGAATCTGCCAAACTGGATCTCCTCAGACAGTTAGTCCTGATTTTGAGGAACCTCCCTCTGATACCACTTGAAAGATATGGTACCTAAACACCTAGAGGGGGGGGGGGTGAATAGGTGACCTAATCCTTTTCTTATTTCTTTGTTGGCAGTCAACAGTTTATAACACAGATTTCTGAATAAGTAATCACAGCACACAGCAATTCTCAACTCAGTACAATCACAGCACAGAATACACAAGATTTTATAGTGGTTCCCCAATCTTTGGGTACATCCACTTTCCCCCTTCGCCTATCTAGCAGTGTACTAGATTCGGCCAAACTTCTCCACTAGCTCAGAACCCAACAAGGTTCCTACCTCAGGCCCAAAGCCTTACACTCAGCCAAAAGGCCTACACTCAGCCACCCAGGCCTACACTCAGCCAATCAAGGCCTACACTCAGAGTTCTTCAACTCCTACACTCAGGCACCAAGCCCTACCCTCAGCCTTTATAAAATAGGCTTACAATCACTCAGATCCTATGGATCTTACAAGTTTAAAATAGAAATTACAAATGCTAACTCTACAACTCAGAAAGGATGAGAGGAGTTGAGAGCTTCTTGAAGAGTTCTTGGAAGAACTCAGCTTGATCCAAACTGACTTAGCTTTCTTCAAAGCTTCTTGAGTAGAACTGAATTAGTCTGAATCTTCTGCAGTTGATCCTTGATCTCTGCTTCTTGAAATCCAGATGACTCTGAATTGTTCTTCTCAGCCTTAGTTCCAAAGACTGAATCCTTAGTTGGAGCTCTCTCTCTCCAACTACTTAGATCTGCAGTTGGACTGCCTGATCTTCTTGTGTTGATCCTCTATGTATCACTTCTTGATTTAATCTGATCAACCACTTCAATTATTCTCACAACAAGTAATGATTGTGAACAACTTGACCACTTAACAACTTAACTTCACTTTTTCTGTAAACTGTGGGTGCCTATTTATAGGCTTCCTTCATGGTAACCGGCTGATCCGGTTTATAACAGAATTTTGAATTCTTTGACAGTTGCTGTAGACCGGCTGGATTGGCAGTTGTCATGTCAACCAGTCACTTCTTGAAATCTCACTAACTGTCATATAGTGTCGAGACTTTCTGTTCTTAAGTGTCGACACTTATAGACCAAGTGTCGACACATGTTGTGTAAGTGTCGACACAAGTCTACAATGGTGTCGACACAATTCCTTGTATGTCTCGACACAGTTTCTTCTGCATGTGTCGACACTGAAATTGAGTGTCGACACAAGTACTTGTACTTCATCCTTTAACTGTATTCTTCTAAGTGTCGACACATCTCCTTTGTGTCGACACATCTTCATGTGTTGAAACTGTCAAGTGTCGACATAGCTTCTTGGTGTCGACACAAGTCTTCATTCTTGATTCTTCAGCTGAGTGTCGACACATTCCCTTAGTGTCGACACTTGTACTTAGAATATTTTGTAAACTTTTCTGTTCTCTGCTAAGTGTCGACACATCTCCTTGTGTCGACACTTCCTTCTAGTGTTGAGTCTTCTGGTTATGTGTCGACACATTGTGCTGAGTGTCGACACATTCTTCAAGTGTTGACTTCTTTGAGTGTGTGTCGACACATTGTGCTGAGTGTCGACACATTCTTCATATGTTGACTCTGCTGATTGAGTGTCGACACATTGTGTTGAGTGTCGACACTTGTACTTAGTCTCTGCAGAATTTTGCTGGGTGTCGACACAACTCCAAGTGTCGACACTTTCTGATGTTGACTCAGCTCTTCTAGGTGTCGACACTTCTGCTAAGTGTCGTCACAGCTTTTCTGCATCCTTCTGCACTGAGTGTCGACACAGCTCCAAGTGTCGACACTTTCTGACTGGTGTCGACTCTTCTTCCCAGGTGTCGACACAATGACTCCAAGTGTCGACACTGCATGTCTGGGTGTCGACACAAGCTTTCTCAAGTGTCGACACTTGCCCTCTGGGTGTCGACACATGGACTTAGAATTTTTAGCTTCAGTCCAGTGTATTCCTAACCTGCACAAGTAACTCAAACAAACATCAAATACATTCTGATGTATATCATTGAGTTAGGTGAGGCTTCTTCAAATCAGGTACATTTGACCAATGTACCCAACACGCTCCCCGCCTGGAAACAAGACATATATCCTCTCCAAATCTTTGTGAAATATGGTCACAATCTGTGAGCCTATACAAGATTGTACCCCTCCGTCGAGTCCTGTGATAATCGGATTGCGGAGATTGTTGTAGAACTCACGCACAAGTACAGATGAAAATGGGTCACCCGATTCGATCACCGATAGTACTCCTGCATTATCCAATTAGCTGTAAATATGAGCACATTGGTTGTCGATCTCAACGATCATTGCCACACTCACTGTGGCATCCTCCACCATGGGGTAGGCCGGTGCGGGAGTTTGGGATCATTTTGAGAAGCTCCTTCAGGGTGCCCAGGAACTAGATGAAGCCATTGCCCGCAAACACAAAGAAAATTTTTAAAAAAAATTAAGAAAATCATCTCTGGTTGGTACCGCTAGGCTGTAATGTGTTACTGCCGTGCGGGAGCCCGACGGACTGCACCTCGTCTCCTTCCTCCGGATCTCCCCCAAAACTTTATTTTTTAAACAATTTTTGGTATAAAAATTCGTAATAAAAGCTATCTAGTCTCATATAGCTTAGATCCAAAGGTTCAACCCTAGATCCATGAAGAAAAACTATAACCCTAACTCTAAATACTTCAAAACAACCATGGATCTTGCCCTAACATATAAATTTTCTATGAACAAAACCCTAATTTAAACATCAAAATGACTCGTACCTTTGATCGAAGAAAGCGCCGGCGGAAGCTCTGAAATCGGGAGGAAAATGGAATAGGAGAATTTTGAGGGGTCGGCCTAGGGTCGAGTCTAATAAATCGGGCTACAGCGGCGCGATAACCCTGCCGCCGGCGGAAGCATAATTTTTTTCCTGATTATTTATTATTATTGCTACCTAAAGTTCTATTGTTGCTGGTTTCCTCTATTTCTCATTTAATATGAACGATAACTTGAGATCGACTGTGATGTGTCTCACAATAGCGGGGGCGTAGGGTTGTGTGCATTAGAGACACTAACCTATAAATCATGTCTTGTCTTTAACCAGGGAGGGTTCCAGTAAGTCCTTGAGTGGCATTGGGGGGGAAAGAATGTCAGGTTTAGTGGGTTCTTTTGTATGCATTGGGATTAACACCCCAACCTACAGTAATTTTGCAGCTTTTTATGCCCATCTGTCACTTAGTACGGGGCTAGGGTGTTGACATATTGTTTGGGTTGTTTTTGTCTTGAGCATTCTTATATTCTTTTAACTACATGACTATTATATCACTCATCATGATTATTTATTTCATGCATATCTCATTTGTGCGAGCATGTTAATCCGGTGTGTCATTACCTTATTTTATTGAGCTCTCATGATAATTGGCATATCCCTTGCTAGATAGGGCTTATATCGAATAATCATTTTTCAAAAAGTTGAGAGCGAACATTATTGAAATCTGGGCTATTTTCAACGAACTTGAGTTTCTGTGAGTCATTTCTAAATGCTTATTTTGTGTTATATTTTTCTATTTTTGTGTCTTTCAGTCCTTATGCCTAGTGTGTGTTTTCTTTCAGTATGCTTTATAAACGAAAACCAAATAAAATTTTGAAAAATCCCAAAAATCCAAAAATACTTTTTTTTTCAATTTGACTTGTTTTATTTGTTTAATCTTTGAATATTAAAATAAAAAATATATATATAAGCCTAAAATGAAAAATGACACAAACATTCTTACGATATGCATGACTAGAACCTAAAACATAAACATTACATGCAATGTTTGATTTAGAATTGCTAATTTTTGTTGAACATTGTTTGTTCTCTCACGATCTGTCTAATTTATTGGTGTTTAGCTACCGAGTGTGATGGACAGGATAATTTATGCTGAATATGCCTCTAGGTATGTGTGAGGGTTTTGGTAGGGTAATGACATTTCACTGTTCACACATCCCTGGAAAATGCACTCTTGTAGAAATTCAAAGCTTGCATGTTATAATTCGTGGTATTGTGTTTAACACGCTATGATTGAATTGTACAATCAATGTCACGGTGTTCATGTTTTTTTATATAAAGCTTAGAACTTTGGGCCAAAATTCTAGTAAACAAGTCTTTTGTATACAAGTTAAAGTGTATTTATCTATGTGGGTAGATTTTGATTGATACGGGGACCTTGAACTCTGCAATAATATAAAAATGATAGTGACAAAAAATGAATGAAAAAATGTGAATAAAAAAATATTATGTATGTTATCAAATCATGTGTCAAGAATACCCTCCCCAAGCACTACTCATTTCTCCTGATAAGCCTCAATGACCATTGTGAGAATCAGCATCTTGGTCTATAGAATCGTTTTGATTTTGTGCAAAGACTACAAATTGAGTTAGTGCCCCTTGTTCAAATCTTGGTATGATATAGATAAAAACGTGACGTGATTTTTCACTTCATCTCTCTTGTGTTAGCGTATTGACTTATTGAGATAAAAATGTATAGTACTAATGATTATTTCTATTGGATTTTTTTTATGATGCTACAAGTACACCTGTTATTATTCTATCTAATGCTACCATGTATACGAATTAGAATTAAACTGCATTCACTATCTATCAATTATGTGTACTAGTACACAATTTCAATTCATGACGCTTACAATATTTCATTATATTAACTCTATAAATCTCGTAACATTGTACTCCAAATCTTGTGTATTTAGATTCATATGTGTTGTCCAAATTTAATATGCTATGCACAAATTTTATAAATCAACTGTTTTTCTTGTGTTGGGTAGGTCAGTACTCATTGTATTCTGCTTATTTTTTTTTGCCCTGGTGCTTATGTTTTATCCCATGCATTTTAACTCATTTTTTCTCGCTTTGTTTTTCTCGCGACACATTTGTTCATCACCGACCCTTTCAATAATTTCAAAAGGGGGAGATTTGAGTGTTCATGAGCTAATCATATGATAAGTCACTTAGGGGAAGATCACATGTAGGGGGAGCACACATTTAGGGGGCACATATTGTTAAAATATTTGGTTATATGTCCGTGCGTGTCAGGACCGACTCAGAATGACCCTATGGGTTTCGTGTCACTAGAGTGTAACGGCTCTACGCTGGAGATACTATATAAGGCCATTCCACACTGATGAGCCTTAGTAGACTATCTTGAGCGGAATGACCTTATATAGTATCTCCAGCGTAGAGACGTTACACTCCAGTGACACGAAACCCAGAGGGTCGTTCTGAGTCGGTCCTGACACACGCGAACATATAACCAAATATCCTAACAATCTCCTCCTATGTCCGCGGTGAGACCGACGTCGGAAAAGGGTTGGTGTGTGTAAAGTTCAACCAGAATTCGAATCAATACACAACCGTGTCCGCAATATCTGTCAGAATAAATTGGACTTAAGGAAACAGAAATTATTATGCACGCATAAAAATAGAATATAAAATCTGCAGCAACACATCAAAGTCAAAAGTACAATCAAAGAATCAGGTACTAGCACACCTAGTATCTCATGATCAACTAAAGAGCAGTAGAAATAGTCCAAACAATAGATGAACAGAAAATAGTGCTAAACAGTGCTCTAAACCAAAGACAAAAAAACAAAACAAACACTCTAGAAATCAGCATCCAGCAAGTCATCCTCCCCTGGATCCCAACCGGCAAGTGCTCCTCCATCAGCAGCAGCTCTTGTAATTTCCAACAGAGAAGTTCATTCAGAATGAATTCAACCTCGGAAAATGTACAAGTATCTAGTTCTACTTATATGAACGTAGTACAGTATAAGGAAGCATGTGTAGAGTATTTAGGTTCTACCTCAGAATCCATTATCTATTTTCAAAGAAACGATGTTATGGACTTCTGGACACCGCAGCTGTATCTGTGTTCCTATATGGAATGTCACGGTTACTGTTCTTCTAAAGTCAATTGGAACTCATCAAATGTGGAATGAAACTAATAAACAGAAGCATAACCAAACCTAGTCAGATTGTGTTATCAAATGTGAAATAACACTCTCCTCCTAGATAAGGAAGACGAACCCAGTGAAAGTTGTTAACATCAATGTGGAATGAAACAACTCACTAGATTTGTGCTCAGTAACCCCGAACATCAGCGGAGCACAACACGCTTGCTTTGACAAAGGAAAATGAAAAAATCAAAATATTTGAACTAAGGCTGAACTAAATCGTCTATCCTTGAACTAAGGCTGAACTTAAATCGCTTTGAGTCTCATTTCCCTCACTATTTTGATTGATCGGTCTTTAGGCATTCCTTTCGTCAATGGATCAGCCAGATTATCCTTCGATCACACATCGATCAAAGTGATAATGTCATGTTCTTTCAGATAATTCAATAGAGCATGTCTCAATCGTACATGTCGCCTCTTAGCATTAAAAAGGACATTCTTCATGACTTGAACTGCTGCTTGATTATCATAATACATGCTCAAAGATTTGACTTGAAGTCTAGATAAGGGAATGTCTAGAATCAAATTTCTGATACAATCTGCCTCTTTGCCAGCTGAGGCTAAGGCAAACAACTTGGCTTCCATTGACGACAAAGCTATACAAGTCTGTCTTTTGGATTTCCAAGTGACCACAACGCCACCCAAAGTGAAAATAAATCCACTAGTGGACTTGCTGTTCCCAACTTCTGAACACCAGGAGGCATCAGAGTATCCTTCCAACGTAGGAGGATAACTGTGTAGCACAGAGCGTGATATTTAGTAACTTTCAGGTACCTCATCAGCCGATCTAAGGCATCCCAATGCTCTTTGCCTGGACTACTAGTAAAACGACTCAGCATGTTTACCGAGAAAGCAATGTCTGGTCTAGTGCAACTTGTGACATACATGAGACTACCAATGATCTTTGAGTACTTTACTTGATCATCGCTGGTCCCTTCATTCGGACTCAACTTGACATTTGAATCGATTGGTGTGTCGACAGGCCTACAGTATTTATAACCCCAGGTAGTGAGGATCTACTCAATGTAATGAGCTTGACTTAGAGTGACACGTCCCTTGTCTACTCTAACTTTCATACTTAGTAAAGTATCTACGGGACTCAGGTCCTTCATGTCAAATGCTTTCGCGAGAGCGGATTTAGTATTCCTCACTACGACAAGATCTGACCCTAGAATTAACATATCATCCACATATAGGCATATGATGACTATTTGATTTGCCATCGAGAGGTAGTAGAGGCACTTATTTGAGAGACTGGACTGAAATCCAACGCTCTTTACCACTTGATCAAATTTGATGTGCCACATCTTAGGTGCTTGTTTAAGCTCATAGATCGATTTATCGAGCTTGCACACTTTGTCTCTTAGATCCTTATGTACATAACCTTCAGGTTGTGTCATGTAGATCTCTTCATCAAGCTCTCCATTTAAGAAGGCTATCTTTACATCCATCTGATGAATTATATAGTTCTCGATAGAAGCTATGGCAAGAAGAATCCTAATAGTGGATAGGTGACACACAGGAAAATAGACGTCAAAAAAGTCAATTCCCTCTGTTGTTTATAACCCTTAGCTAGTAGACGTGCTTTATATCTGGCTATAGACCCATCACTGTGCAATTTCTTCTTCGAGACTCACTTGCATCCTAAGACTTTAGCTCTTTTCGGTAGGTCAACTAGATGCTAAATGTTGTTTTGTAGCAGCGAGTTCATCTCTTCATCGATGGCTTCTGCCCACATTAATACATCTCTAGATCGCATTGCTTCCTGATAGGAGAATGAATCATCCTCTAAGTGGTAGGCGATGAAATTCTCACCAAAATCCTTAGGGATTCTATCTTTTGTAGATACTCTAAGAGTCCGTTCGTTTCGCAGGAATTGAGCTGCAGGAATTGGAATTGAATTCAATTCCCATTCCCGCAGGAATTGGAATTGAATTCAATTCCAATTCTGCTGTTCGGCTGAACGTAGGAATTCTGTCACATGAATTGGAATTAGCAATTCCGATGTTCGGCTGTAGCCTGGAATTCAAAGTACAGGATTCAAATTTGTAATTTTTATTATAAACTGAATTGAAATTGCTACACAAAAATCATACTTCACCAGAATTAAAATTAATAGTCCACGAACCGAACATTAAAAAAAATTCAAATAGTCCACAACATTATAATAGTCCGCACATGATGCCAAAAGTCCTTAACATAATCTAATCAATCGCGTAGATGTAAGCAGAGTCAGGTCCTCCTAATTGGCATCGGTAAAGCCATGAACACGTCAGCCTTCTTATCGTCATCACTCAGCATATCAAAAGTCTGTATGACCTCAGTCTCAGTCAAATCTGCAATAGCTGCAATGGCGGCATATATCCTGTCTGCCCTTGAGATCGGAGGCGGTGGCGGTGGCGGCTGAGAAGTCACGCTGCTATCATGCTCCATGTTCCTCGCTATCGCAGAAACAACATCAGCAATAATATCTACCGCGAATGTTTTCTCCTTCCTCTTCTTGCTCTTTGGCTCAACCTCCTCCATGTCGTTTTCGTCCACTGAGTCTTCAATGTGGATCTCGTTCATTTGCTCAGTCGCAGTAGCAGCATTAGCTCCAGTGGCCCGATCAACCCCACAAATCATAGCTAAGTCGCCCCAATTAACGATCAGCTTGCTCCGATAATGTCTCACTGTCGGATGCGCCTACAAGTTGAGTTTAAATTAGAATCAAAATTTAATATAATCTCTACACAGTTAAATATTTGTTCAACTAAAATATTACTTGTACGTAGTTATCCCAGACTTCTTCGATGTCAACCTTCACCACATTACGCTCCCAATCCCATCCGAAACCACTGGTATCCAGCATAGTCGATATTTCCTGGTAGTATTTGTTCCATGTTTTAATCCTGGCCATTATCTTCTTCTTGCTAATATCAACGTGGCAATCATCCTTCAATGCCTGTATTGCTGTCGTGTACGCGACACTTTTCTAGCCGCTAGCCGCCTTATTTCCCAGATTTTGCTGCTCAAGGAGAGCAGTCGATAACGCACAATCCATCTGCGGCGTCCATGGAACATAGGACCGTTCACTTGCTTTGACCCCCTTTCCTTTTTTATCCATTTATTTCTGCATCATATATAAGTTAACAAAAAAATGTAGTAGAACCAGTGTATTAAATTGAAGTCAACAAAATATACACAGACACACACACATAACATACCCACAAATTTGCACATAAATGCATTATAAAGAAGTTAACAAATTAAACACATTTTAATTGCCCCGATGAGCACAATACTCATTAAACATATTCATAGCCATAGTTTTCCTAAACGTGCTCCACTCCGGTGTTGCTTGGACTGGAGCCAATGTATCCGCGTACTCGAAACTAGCAGAAGTTGTATCTTGATTTAATATTTCCGCATCTACCTCGGCAAGCAATCGACCATGATTTTCTAATCTCCTCTCTATAAGAAAATTATGCAGAATGCAGCAAGCGTTTATAATTTGAACCTGTTAAAATAAAAAGGTAATTAAAAATTCATTATAAAATAACTTATTTTAATCTTCAAGGTTTAAATGTATAGACCTGGACTTTGATGTCGTAGAATGATGGTCCCCTCAAAATTGCCCATCTTTTTTTAAGGAGGTCGAATGTTCGCTCTATGACATTCCGTTCCTTTGAGTGTCGGAGATTGAACAACTCCTTATAATTGGTTGGGTTATTGCCTTGTGCAGACCACTCTTTCAAGTGATATCTGGTTGACCTATATGGAGCTAGATAGCCAGGGCCATTGGTGTATCCCGCATCCACCAGATAGTACTTTCCAAGTGGCACCTCAAAACGATCTGCTCTTTCTAGTGCATTGCGCAAAACTCTGGAGTCCGATGAGGAGCCCTCCCATCCCGGTAACAAATACAAAAACCTCATATTTGAATCACATGCGGCCATTACATTCGTTGTAATGGCCTGTTTCCTGTTCCGATACCTACCCTGATCTTTAGTAGGCACTGTCACTTCAATATGAGTACCGTCAATCGCACCAATGCAATCCTATATGGACGTCTGGACAGTTTAGACATTTTAAAATAAAACTTAGGATTGTAAAAAATATAACTTACAGGAAAATGACGTCATCTTTGTACTGTTGACGCATCTGGGAGTTTTATAAACTCAGGACCTAATTTCAGAATTGCTCGCAGCACCGTTTTGAAATGACGGCTAATTGTATCTGTTGATCGTAGATACGTCCCGCCCACAACCCTAAATTTTTTGTTGTGCCCCAACACATGTAAAAAAACGCTGACAGCCTCTCTAATTCCTACATTTTTTGTGTCTCTTAACAAACCACGCTGGATTAGCATGTTACACAAAACTTCGAACGAGCTTCTATTCATCTGAAGCTGGTTAAAACAATTTATATCTGTTCCGCCATACAAACGCCTAAACAAACTTTCCCTTACAACATTTTTTGCATCAGCCCCCACGATATTTCTTCTAACCCCACATTTCATCAACACTACGACAGAAGCAGCAAGAGCAGCAGCTACTGCTGCTCTCCTACGCCTACGACGTTTCACTGTTTCATCCATCTAAACATAAAAAAACACACGTTACATAGTCATTTTCCACAAAAGCACACACAACCACATACAGGCTTCAATATTTGGAAGAAATCATGTGAGTGAAAATTAGAACACTAAACAAAAAAATTTGGTCCAGAATTCATGTGAAAACTGGACTGAAATCATTCCAGAATTCACAAGAAATCTGGAGTGATTTCAGTCCAGATTTCTTGGGAAATCTGGACTGAAATCAGTCCAGATTTCTTGTGAAAACTGGACTGAAATCAGTCCAGAATTCACAAGAAATCTAGACTGATTTCAGTCCAGATTTATTGTGAAATCTGGACTGAAATCAGTCCAGATTTCAAGTCCAGATTTCACAAGAAATCTAGACTGATTTCAGTCCAGATTTCACAAGAGATCTGGACTGATTTCAGTCCAGATTTCACAAGAGATCTGGACTGATTTCAGTCCAGATTTCACAAGAGATCTGGAGTGATTGCACAAAAATATTCGTATTGATTGCACATAAATAAACTAAACACTTGCAGCAAATAACCATTGCACAGAAATAACCTAAACAGTTGCAGCAAATAACCTAAACACTTGCAGCAGTTGTAGATAGCACAGAAATAACCTAAACACTAATAACCTAAACACTTGCAGCAAATAACCTAAACAATTGCAGCAGTTGCAGTTGGAAGAGGTGAAAAATTGCAGACAGATAGCAGTTGCAGGAGAAGAAGAATTGCAGTAGTTGCAGTTGGAAGAGGTGAAAAATTGCAGACAGATAGCAGTAGAAGTTGAAGAAGAAGAAGAAGATACCAGCGGCAAGGCGCGACGGGAGCGGGAGCAGCAGCGGCAAGGCGCGACGGGAGCGGGAGCAGCAGCGGCAAGGCGCGACGGGAGCGGGAGCGGCAGCGGCAAGGCGCGACGGGAGCGGAATTGCGAAATCTGACCTAGCGAGGTCGGAATTAAAGATGTCGCGTTTACCTTATACGCAAATCCGACGGATTCCGATTGATTTCTGATTCCCACCGTTTTTTTTGCCATACCGAACGCCCTTAATTGGAATTGGTAAATGAATACCAATTCCAACGGCCCAATACCCACGTAACGAACGGGCCCTAAGAGAAATAGGTTCCACCTCTAGAGTTTGGGGAGCAGTGCCAGAGGGGCCAGCTTCAGGTTCTAAAGTAGATTCTGAAATCATATCAGTAGACCCGGAGACGGTCAAGCCATGATCTTTGATAAATTTGTGTTCAAAGAAAATAGCATCTCTAGACTCTATCACTGTATTAGTGGGTAGATCCAGAAACCTGTCAGCTGCACTATCTTCTGCACTAACTAGATAAATACAGGTTGTTGTTCTAGGTCCCACCTTAGGTCTCTTAAGGTCTTGTATTCTTACATAGGCGATATAACCCCAAGTCTTTAGAGTGTCATATCTACAAGGATGGTCATGCCACAACTCATATGGAGTAGAGTTGAGCTTTGAGTGAGCCACTCAATTTGAATGTGATTTGCAGTTAGGACCGCTTCCCCCCAAAAGGAATTAGGCATGCCATCTGTAAGGATCATAGAGTTCAACATTTCTGTTAAAGTTCTATTCTTACGCTCAGCAACACCATTCGACTGGGGTGAGTAAGGAGCTGTGGTTTCTAGGATTATACCCTCAGAGGCACAAAAGTCCTTAAACCCAGTTGCAGTGTACACTCCTCCTCGATCACTTCTAAGTCACTTAATCTTTACATTTAATTGATTTTCTGCTCGAGATTTGAAGATCTTAAAGGTCTCGAATGTCTCATCTTTCGGTTTCAATAGGTAAATATGACAATATCCGGAAAAATTATCGATGAATGTAATTAGATATTTCCTTCCCTCTCTAGTGGCGTGACTATGAAAGTCACAGAGGTCGGAATGTATCAACTCCAGAAGTTGTGTGCTCCTAGAAACTATCTTGTAAAAATTTCTAGTGATCTTAGTCTGGGCACAAACCTCACACCTATCAAATTGAATAGAAAGATCTAATGAGATGTTTTGAATTTTAGCTAGATCTCTCATGTTCTTATAACGAATATGTCCAAGTCTATTGTGCAATAACTTCGGATCAATTAGAGTTGAACTCACATGATTTATGCATTCGTTATCTAGGCTAAGTCTATACATACCATTGATTAGGTAAGCGCAATCAAAGTAATGAGAATTAACAGTTAATGTCATTCTACAGTTTATGGTTGTGAAAGACATTCCAACTTTATCAAGCAAACTCATATAAATCAAACTCTTAGTTAAATTAGGAACTACTTTAACATGTTGTAAAATTAAAGTTTTACCTAAAGAGAGCACTAGCTCTGCAGTCCCAGCATGAGTAACACCAGTCCCTCCTCTATTGCAATTCTCGACTCTATCCTTGACCGCTGTGACCTTTGAGAGAAGACCTCTGTCATTTGTGACGTGACGGTAGCACCACTGTCCAGCCACCACTCAGAAGACGCACTGTGGTGACTACTCCCAATCATAGTCACGAAGGACTTAGGATCGGCCAAGTGACCCCATTTGCCGCAGTTGTGACACTTGCCCTTCTTCCTTTTGAGAGAAGGCTTTTTGACCGCCAACGGTGTTGGGGTATCACTCTTAGGTGTCGGGGGCTTCCGAGAAGGCTTACTAGGATGTGAAACGAAGTTGATAGCCTGTGAGGGTTGTGCAACCTGCTCCAAGCTTTTCCCAGCAATGTTTTGGTCCTTAATATGGATGAACCTTTTGAGTTCGTCCAAACTGATCTTTTCTTTCAGTATGTGCATCTCGGTCTTGAAGAAGAGCCACTCAGAAGGCAGCTTACTCAGAATCATGTACACAAAGAGGCTGTCGTCCATCTTCGAATGATCATCATCCAGCTTCTGACGCAGGTTGACCAGCTCCAAGAGTTGATAAGTGATATGCATGTTTGCTTTGAATCTGAAGTTGAAGAACTTCTCTCCGATGAGCGACTTTGACAGTCCTTCCTCCTTCTAGAAATGAGCATTCAGCCAATCCCATATTTCTTTTGCAGTCTTGTAAGCATGGTAGGTCAACACGAGACGGGGATTCAAGGAATTCAACAGGTAATCCCTGTAGAAATCCTCATCTTTGTTCCACTGGTACTCGTCCATGTCCTCGATGGTAGAAGCGAAATCGCTCTGAACAGTATAGAAGATCTCGTGTTCCTTCATTCCTAGTTGGACTTGAATTTTCCAACTGAGAAAGTCGGAGGCGTCGAACGATTGCAATTTTATGGTGCCGAGCCCGTTTTTCTTCGACATATTTCTAGATTTAAACATAAATAAAAAAATGCTAGAATTGGGTCACCTGAGCCGTGCGAAGACGAGTCCAAAAAAAAACTTCGGATCCAATCCAAGAAATATTTGTTATGCCTCCGCCCCGACTGATCACAATCACCAAAAGCAAGCACTCACCAACAAACAATTGTAGATCTGGAACACGCACCAGAGATGAGTTCAACTCCTCTAGATCTAGACACTAGTGATCTTGATGAGAAGCTTCTTGATAGCAGACAACGAAATATATTCCAGATCAGGACAAGAACAAAGTGTCCTTCCTCCACAGTACAGAACAAGAACAGATATGGTCAAACAAGAGCCAATCTAGGATTCTTGATCTGTGACTATCCCAGGCAATTATATTTCTGCAGTAATCCACAATAGAGTGATCTTCCAATTGGCAGCAGTGGAAGAAATTAGAGGTGAAGAAAAGTAACTGTGATTTCCTCCTCTGTTCGGGAGTGGCGAGATGCCTTCCTCCGATCATGCTGGGAGAGGCCGGATCTGAGTTGGATCTAGATCCCAAGAGCCTCAGAAGCCTTCCTCATTCCAGATCGCGGAATCTTGGATCTGGTACCGATGGGAACGAGCGGCGACGAGAAGAGCCAATCGGATCTATAAAAATACAGATTTTCGAAACAGAGGAAATACTGCGGCAGCGGATATGGGAATTTCGGCGGCAACGGATCTGATAGGGAAGTAACCGCGGATTGGTCCTTATGGCTGGTGGTGTGGACCTGGTTGGTTCTGAACCAAGTCCAGGTTTGCTCAGTCTAGGTGATCACGCGGTTAAGCGCAGACTCCTTCTCAATCCACCAAGTTCAGCAGCAGTTGACGTGGATTGGTTGGTAGCTTGGTGCATGCGGACTGGAGCTATGCCTGCAAGGCGTGCGGACTGGAGCAGTGTCTACCTGGGCATGCAGACTGTATTCCTTGTCCGCTGAGTCTTGTGGTTGTCATCTTGGTGCCTTGGCTGCGGGCTCGGAGTGCGCGGATTGGAATTGTGTCCGCAGGGCGTGTGGACTGGGACTGTGTCCTCTGATATGCAGATAGGTTGTTTTTGTAGTGTTTGCTGGTTGACCGGGCGATTTGTGCCTTGGTCGTGGACTTATTGTTGCGGGCTGGAGCGGTGTTCACGGGGTGTGCGGACTGATGTTGTCCGTTGTAGCATGCAGAATGGTGTGGTGTCTGCAGGGATGCGGACTGGCTTCTATCCATCCTTCCTTGATGACAGGTGGATAAGTTGGTGTCTGTCCTTGTCCATGCGGACTAGACAGACTGCTTTGTTCTAGCTGCGAGCTGGGGTGATGATTTCATCTACTAGGGCGGTGACCACACTCCTCTTCGTGTCTATAAATAGGACCCCCCTGTGACAACATAAAAAACTGAATGAACAGCAAGTTGAGCATTGGTTAATTGCTGCGACCTCAAATTTCCTGTCCGCACGGTTTGAGAAGGTTAACCAGTTTGTTGTTTGCAGTTTGTGCGGCTAGCACTGAGAAGCCAGGATTTTGGTGCTGACTGCGGTCGTGGATCAGTGAAGCATGCAGATAACAATCAGTGGTTTTACAGCAGGTCGCATTTGCGGCCAGCCGGTCTTCTCTATAGCTTTCCCAATTTAATAATCTATCCACCGGTCTCGACGTTCTGTTCGTCAATTCGGCAGCGTCTCTTGTTCGCGAACTCTAGCAGCTAGGCAACCTCTGCGGTTAGGCAGCTTGTAGAGAGCGGACAAGGCATTCAGCAGAATAATGGGTTGTTCGCGGACTTCGTGGACTTCGTAGCTCAGTTTGGTATAACAACGGCTTAGCGGTCTCGACGGTCTATGATGCAGTCCACCCTATTTGTAGTTCTTGCTTGCTTGTGTACTTTTCCTTTATACATTGACGAATCATCTCTCGCCATGTATGTCTTGCGTTGCAAAGAAGATTATTGATATTACAAGACTTGTTGTTGTCTTCTGTTCTCTAGTTTATTAAGTTCAGTTTATGGTGGTAGTGTTCCTGCACTTGATTCCCGATTTCCGCTTGATCAAGTTGTCAGTTTGATAGCTCTGAAAGTTTTTACTTGGTATCAGAGCTATCTCATGGTCATCTTGTGAAATTTTAACATGGTATCAGAGGAAACAGAGGCTTGTGTAGTGGATCAACCGGCAG
This sequence comes from Platanthera guangdongensis, assembly GCA_039583875.1. Classification (NCBI taxonomy): domain Eukaryota; kingdom Viridiplantae; phylum Streptophyta; class Magnoliopsida; order Asparagales; family Orchidaceae; genus Platanthera; species Platanthera guangdongensis. Next base: position 13,228,487 of record CM077147.1, on the reverse strand, counting down.
TTTGCTTCCATGCTTCTGTGAGTCTAAGTGAACCAGGGTTAAGTGCAGTGGAAGGTGATTTGGGAAAATATCTTGGAATGGAGTTTCTTATATGGACTAACTTTGATAAGTGAAAGTCATGTATGAAAAGCTATCTTATTTGCGAGGACCTCTGAGATGTGGTTTGTGAGGAAAAAAGACAAGAGGTTACTGCTGTCATTGACAATGCTGAAGCGGTGAGAGCTTGGAAGAAGACGAACGCGAAAGCAGAGGTTATTCTCAAGCAAGTGATCTCATCGGAGCTCTTGGACCACATCGGCGGATGTCGGTCAGCTGCGGAGATGTGAACTTCCCTTGTTGGGTTGTTCAGCAAGGAGGTGAAATTGGTTGCTGAGGTTGGTCCCTCTACATATTACCAGCAAGAGAGGAGTGTTTCTCCTGGGCGTAATGGGAAGAGGAAGGAAGGACCAAGGTGCTACAGATGCAAGCAGTCTGGTCACTTCAAGAAAGAGTGTACGGTTGTCCTACACTCGGTGAACGTTGCTTATGTTGGGAGTAAGGGGAAAAACTTGATTGAGTTGACAACAAGTTCTGATGCTTATCTGATAAAGACCAATGATAGTGCAGCTATCTGGCATGAAAGACTGGGATATATCGGGATGGACAAGCTGAAAGCAATGGCAGTTAGGAGCCTTGTGATAGGCTTGCCTATGTTGTCATCCTCTGGCGACGGTCAAGCTTGCGTGGGATGTCAACACAGTAAATCTTATCGCTTTACGTTTGATAAGGTGCAGTCCAGGTGTAAATCACCATTGGAGGTTGTCAATGGTGATCTGGTGGGCCCGACTATCACCGCCAGTGTTGGAGGCAACATATACATGTTGATATTGGTTGATGACTATACGAGGTATACTTGGGTATACTTCATGAAGGAGAAGTCGATCATGTTTTGCTTGTTTGTGGAGTTCAAGAAGCTTGTGAAGGGCCAGCTTGGCATGCAGATCAAGAAGTTGAGAACGAGCAACAGAGGTGAGTTCGACTCAACCGTGTTCTCTAACTTTTGCAGGAAGTATGGGATCTGAATGGATCTATCTCATGGACATACTCCACAACAAAGTGGTGTTGCAAATTGGATGATCCATATTTTGACGGAGACCTGCAAGTGTTGACTTCAGTGCAAATGCATTCCTAAGGCTTTTTGGGCTGAAGGGATGGCCTGCGCGGCACATGTCATCAATCAGATGCCTCTGAGTCCGATCAACATGAAGACTCCATATGAGATGATGTTCAAGGTGAAGCCCAGCGTAACGCACCTTCGGGTGTTTGGTTCTACCTGTTATGTATACTCTCCGGAGGCTCTCAAGACAAAGCTAGTCTTCATTGGGTATGATGAGCAGAGAATGAGATGGAGGTGTATGGATACTGCGACGAAGAGGTTCGTTGTGTCAAGAGATGTTGTCTTCGATGAACTGACGTCGTATTGGGATAGCTTATGTGTGGAGTTAGAGGAGAGCAGGTCAGACAGTGGGCAGAAGGAGGCTGCTGCTAAGGTTCAGATGAAGCTGCCTGTGTCACCAGGAGCTCCAGGTTGTTCAAGCTCCGGGGCAGAGACCTCTGGTTCAAGAAGCAGGGGGAGCGATGCTCCAGGTGCTTCTAGATCGAAGACGGTGGCCTCTAGTTTAGGAAGCATGGAGAGCGATGCTCCGTGCGTGTCTGGTTCAGGGAGCAGGGGGAGAGATGCTCCAAGTGCTTCTGGTTCCAGTGCAGTGGCTTCTTGTTCAGGAAGCAAGGGGAGCATTGTTCTGGGTTTGCCTAGGAATGAAGCTGGTTCAGAAGGAGCAGCAGAGGTGGTTAGCCATGATTAGGCTCTTCGAAGGTCAAAGAGGATCATCAACCCACTAGCTCGATACTGCGAAGGAAACACGGTGAGCTTGGTCTCATGTTTCCTTGCAGGCCCTCAGATCGAGCGAGTGCCTTCTAGCTATATTGACACCACTAAAGTCAATGAGGTGGATGACGCCAAGGTTGAGGAGGTGACTACCCTCAGAGGAGACGGGTCTTGGGATCTTGAACCCAAAGTTGTTGGTGTTACTCCTGTGGCATGCAAGTGGATGTCGAAGCTGAAGAAGAATGCAAAGGGAAGCATGGATCCTTTCGGGAGATGCTGGAGGGATCCCTTATGGTCCAGGATATGCGGGGCGAGGACTATGTCTCAGACATCTTCTCGATGACGCTATCAGAGGTACCATGTGCGAGGTTACAGGAACTGCTGGGGTTATTCACCACTTCTCACTTCAAGGGGGAGTGTTGAAAATGGTGAAGTGAAAGTGTAGGATTGGGTAACCTGGACGACCTGTCCGCGCGGTCTATGCGGACAGGACTGAAGGATAGCTAGGTCTGCAGATTTGATTTAGTCGGCTTGTTCCTTGGCGGCCTGAGGCGGTTTGTTCACGCGGTCTGTGTGAGCAGATGTGGAAGCTAGCCAGGTCGGCTTATGTTCAACAGGCAGTTTGTTCCCAGAAGGTAATCGGGCGGATAGCTTCTCTATCTACGGAGTCTGACAAGATGCGGACTGGACTGGAGCCTGGGAGATCGGCATGGCAGGTGTCTTGGTCTAGCTCTGGTGGTGCGGCAGGTGGTAGCCGCAGAGTTTATCGGTTAGAGCGGACTGGTGCTGGAGTTCGTCGGGATACGCAGACTGGTGCCAGTGTCCGCTAGTAAGCGCGGATTGGCCCTTGTGGCCAGTGGTGTGGACTTGGTTGGTTTTGAACCAAATCCAGGTTTGCTCAGTCTGAGTGATCGCGCGGTTAATTGCGGTCTGCTTCTCAGTCCGCCAAGCTCAACAACAGTTGACGTTGGTTGGTTGCGAGCTTGGTGAATGCGTACTGGAGGTGTGCCCGCAAGGCGTGCGGATTGGAGCAGTGTCCGCCTGGGCATGCAGACTGTATTCCTTGTCCGCCGAGTCCAGCAATTGTCAGCTTGGTGCCTTGGCTGCGGGCTCGGAGTGCGCGGACTGAAATTGTGTCCGCAGGGCATGCGAACTGGGGTTGTGTCCGCTGATATGCGGACAGGTTGTTTCCGCAGTGTCCGCCGGTTGACCGGGCGGTTTGTGCCTTAGTCGTGGACTTGTTGTTGCGGGCTGGAGCGGTGTCTACATGGTGTGCAGACTGATGTTGTCCACTGTAGCATGCAGACTGGTGCGGTGTCCGCCGGGAAGCAGACTTGCTTCTATCCGGCCTTCCTTGATGACAGGTGGATAGGCTGGTGACCGACCTTGTCCATGCAAACTAGCGGAGTGCTTTGTGCTAGCTGCGAGCTGGGATGGTGATTTTATCTACTAGGGCGGTGACCACACTCCTCTCCGTGCCTATAAATAGGACCCCCCTGGGACAACATAAAAAACTAAATGAATAGTAAGTTGAGCGTTGGTTAATTACTGCAGCCTCAGATTTTCTGTCCGCGCGGTTTGAGAAGGTTAACTAGTTTGTTATTTGCAGGATGTGCGACTAGCACTGAGAAACCAGGATTTTGGTGCTGAATGTGGTCAAGGATCAGTGAAGCTTGCGGATAACAATCAACAGTTTTGCAGCAGGACGCATTTGCGGCCAGTCAGTGTTCTCTCCAGCTTTCCCTATTCAATAATCTGTCCGCCGGTCTCGGCGGTTTGTTCGTCAGTTTGGCAGCGGCTCTTGTTCGCAGACTCTGGCAGCTAGGCAACCTCTGCGGTTAGGCGTCTTACAGAGAGCGGACAAGGCGTTCAACAGAATAATGGGTTGTCCGCGGACTTCGCGGACTCCGTAGATCAGTTCGGTGTAGCAACGACTTGGCGGTCTTGGCGGACTCGGCGGTTTCTAAGGCAGTCTGGCAGGCTTGTAGTTCTTGCTTGTTTGTATGCTTTTCCTTTGTATATTGACGAATCATGTCTCGTCATGTATGTCTTTCCTTGTAAAGAAGATTGTTGATATTACAAGACTTGTTGTTGTCTTCTGTTCTCTGGTTTATTAAGCTCATTTTATGATTGGAATGTTCCTGTGCCATGTTCCCGCTTTCCGCTTGATCAAGTTGTCAGCATGATAGCTCTGAAAGTTTTTTACTTGGTATCAGAGCTAGGGGTGTGCACAGTGTGGTTTGGTGTGGTTTTGGCCCAAACCGCAACTGCACCGTAAGGGCTTGGTTTTTGCCCGAGCAAAACCGCACCACACTAAAATTATGCAGTGTGGTTTCGGTTTGGTGCGGTTTTTTGCGGTGCAGTTGCGGTTTCGGTGCGGTTTTTAACATGTATTTTATATAGATTACTGGTAAGCATCAGAACTATGAATGTTGCTTGATAATTTATGAGTTTTTTATGTTTTGCTGTTTTTCTCTCTTTATTGTATTAAATTACATCATTTTCTTACAACATGTGATTCCATTTTCATAAATTTTGATGCAGTTATTTGTCTTTTTTTTGGAGATGTCATACCAACTTATGAACTATATAATATTTTGTGAATATCATGTGTTATAGACAAATATTTTCACATTAAATTTTGTTGCAAGAGATTCATTCATTATTTTATATCAACACTTCTTATGCAATATTTTGTTTTAATTTAGATTATTAAAACTAAGAGACTGTTCTAATTGATATCCAAGTTGTCTGTGTGTGGAAGTGATACAAAAACACTCAAACCTTTATCTCACTTTACTGTGGTCGGTTATATGGTTCATTTGTCGCCATTGTGTCATATCTTGACGTATTCCCACTAATGCGTACATCATGTTTTCCTTATAGTTTTAAGTCTTTATTCCACTATAGTGTGTGTGCAAGAGATGATTCATCAAAATATCTCACATAATTATAATAACTCTGCCAGTAATATATCGTATAAATATATCAACTTTTACTTAATATACTTAAATGTAGTGTCACATAATTATAAAAAATTAAATACACAAAATATTCGGTGCGGTGCGGTTTTTGCAGTTTTCAAAATCCAAAAACCGCACCGCACTCGGTTTGTAAAGTTTAAAACCGCACCGCACCTAAACTACGCGGTGCGGTTTAAAAATCGGTGCGGTTTTTGCGGTGCGGTCGGTTTTTGCGGTTTGCGGTTTTTCATGCTCGCCCCTAATCAGAGCTATCTCCTGGTCATCTTGTGAAATTTTAACAATATGTTCAAATTATTTTACCAACAAGAGTGCCCGAGGAGAATGCCCAAACTCTGAGCATTCCAAGGTTTCGTGAAACTATTGAGCGTCCCGCCTTTATCCGCTATAAAACTCTCGAGTAGTTTGGACAATTTTGGAAAATGAATATACAAGCAATCATGCTCGATGAATAATAAAGGTGTAAGCCTTAAATTCTTTAGTTTTGATTAAGCCACAACAATAAAAGAGGCAATAAAACTATTATTAGACCTAAATAATGGGTGAAACCCAAATGAAACCTCCTGAGAATGGAGATGGAACTGAACTAAACCTCCCGATAACGGAGTTTGAAATGAACCAAACCTCCTAAGAACGGAGAGAAACTGAAGACTCCTGAATTGAGTGATTGGACTACTTATCATTTTCTTTATGTTTTATTCCAGTCTCGTACTGGTCCAGTTATTTTAAGTGTAGTATTTCTGTTTAAGCACTCTAATCTCATACTGGTCCTACTTATTTACCTTTAGTTTAGTTTTTTTTTATTTAAGTACTATTCCAGTCTCGTATTGGTCGAGTTCTTTCCAGTATTTACTTTCAGTTTTATTCTTTTAGTTCAATACTACTCCAGTTTCATATCGGTGCCTCTTTATTTCAGCATTTCAAGTCTACAGCTTATATTCTTACACTAGTAGAAAATTGACTTTTAATGACGAAATTTTTCCTCACTAAAAGTTAGATTTTGATCACTAATGACATTTAGTGACCCAATCTTGTTCTTCACTAAGTGGTCACGAATGCCCCGCCACTAAATGCATTTAATCACGAAAAAGAGTTTTGTCACTAATTGTACATATTTAGTGACCAAAATAATTATCGTCACTAACAGTAGGTTTGGTGACTAAAATAATTATCGTCACTAACAGTAGGTTTGGTGACTAAATTGATTTGATCACTAAATAAAGTGTTAGTGACCAAATTGAATCAGTCACTACATGATGTTTCTTTGATCAAATTGGTTTGGTCACTAAATGAACTTCTAGTGACCAAGTTGATTCGGTCACTAAATATATTTTGGTTGACTAAATGAATTCTCAGTCACTAAATAAAACTAATGAAAAAATATGTGATCGCTAAAGAGACAACATGCACAATATAACAACTTTTGTCACTAAATTCTATTTAATTTCTCCAAAAAATACCATATAATTATTTCTTTTGCTATTACATAAAATTCAAACAATAGAATAAATTAAATACACAATCACAAACAAAAATTTGTTCAACATAAATTATTTTATTAATAGACAAAAAGAAGGGTGAGAGGTAGCACAAACCCCTCAATACAAAATAATAATGTTTTCAACAATAATTAAACTGAATACATGAATACATATCTAAAATGAAAAAAAAAATCAATGAATATGCATTTTTAACACATTTAAATGTGCATTCTATATATTCTGTGAGAATGACAGTCCAATTGAGAAGTAGGCCCGACATCTCTTGGCCGACGGAAGATCTACTTGCCCTCCTTGTTGTTATCAAACTTCGTTCATGAGATGATGTGTCGATGACATGAGTTAGGTCCTCGTTGATCTGTATCTCGCAATTGTCAATGGCAGCAGCGACGGTGCTCAACACGCTAATAGTCTTCTTTGTACACTCCATGTATCCCATTTGAAATATCTCCAAACTCTGGCCTCCATAAGATTCTTCCCATTTGCGCCATACTATTTCAATATAATGGCTTTGGTTTCATCAAAACTGAGTTTCCTGCAAGATGATTTATACCAAGATTATGTTTTCTTCACGGAACAAAGTACAACTTCATAGTAGACAATCTTTTGTTAAACCAATATTCATAATATAAGCATGATGAAATATTTATCAAACTGTATCAGTAGGCTCACCATATAGAACTTGAGGATCAAAAAGAACATTCTATTCAAAACATTACATTGAAGTTAATAGTTATTTAGACCTTAACAAAATCTCATCAGCTTAGGAATAAAATAATCAAATCCGATGACCAATATAATTACCCTATTTTGAACTGAATTTTATTGGCAAACCACTATATTTCTTTTGAATAGTATAGATAATGTTTAAATTCGAGAAATTTTAAGTAGACATGGAATCGAAGTCCCGTTTGAGATGAACCTAAAATCTAAAAGCCGAGAACAATCGATGGGGGCCACAACAACATGCGGCAGACGGCAACATGTTGTGGACGATAACTAAATATAGATTAAACTTAATGCCCCCACTCAGTGGAATAACGTAAAAGAGATGGAAGGATGTATTCCTAAGTTTCCAAATGTAGACTCACCATATAGGTTGCTCTCCGGTTATCTTTTAGGACCGCAGCAAAAATCTCATCGGCACTGGCAGTTCAAAAAATAGAAAGGGAAATGGGTTGTTCAAGTAATAAAATACGATAGTGCACGACCCCCCAAAGTTAATTGCTAAAAAATATCTCGTATTTCCATCAGATTGTAGGGGTGATAATATGAATGTTCAACCTGATATCATCTCAGCCTGCGAGCAGATCGATGATCTCAATTAAAAAAAGTTAATATAAAAAAACAGTTGATAAAAATAAAAAAAATGTTCACCAATGCATTGGCGCATGAGTTATTATGAAGTAAAATTGAAATATGTTTAGAAACATTGCAATAAGATGGAAAGGAATGAACCAAATGAATATCATTCATAATTGTGACATTAGATCGAACAGTGTTGCTGCAAATAAACATAATATTTGGGAGTGCAAAATGATGAAGAAACAGAGGAAAATAAAAAGAAGAACTCACTTATTGAGGAAAAGTGTGCGGTGAATGAAAATGGCAACACCAACAGCAACAGAAATAATTAGATTTAACAATAGACAATTCAATCACTTGAATGAGAACTTCTCAGTAAGTGAAATGGACAGTGAATCAAAGTTTTGATTCAAATGGACATAAGAATAACCTAAAATAAGCAAAAAATATCACTTTTTATACCCCTAAAATTTGAAAGTAAGATGTAAAGGAGGCCACAAACAGAAAACACAAAGGAATTGGGAGGTCTTACTGGTGGGGAAAGCTACGGTTATTTGCAGTTCTCGATATAGAGCGAATCGAGGGGTGCGGGGCGGGGAGACGGAGGCAGCGTGTGGAGGAGGGGTGAGGAGCGGCAGCAGGTGTAAATCCAGCGAGTGAGAAGGGGTATTAGTGGTCGTCGGGGAGGTGGAATCCAGGAGGCGGAGTATTGAACTGCCGAATGGGTGTGAAACTGTGAATTAGGCTTTGTTTGGCGGGGCGTTTTGGGAGTGGGGTGCCGCAGATTTTCCCACCGCCCCGCCAAACAAAATTTCACGCAACCACGGTGGCATCAGCCACCGTGGCAAAAGAGTGGGGGGCCGCTGTTTTTGAGTCGCGGAAAGTTTCCGCGACTCAAAAACAGCAGGCTGCAGCGCTGCTGCCCCCTTTTTTTAAAAAAAAATAATTTTTTATTATTATATTATAATTTATATTATAATTTATATTATAATTTATATTATATTATATATTATATTATATTATATATTTTATTTTATATTATATTTTATATTATATTTTATATTATATTTTATATTATATTTTATATTATAATTTATATTATAATTTTTAAACTTATAACATTTTATAAATTATTGTAAAAGAATTTTTTGCTTTATTTTTAGAAATTTTTGGTTCAAAACAGTTGTTCTTCTAAACAGTTTCACAGATTCTGCCACCACTCTACAAAACAGCTGATTATTCCACCATTGCTTCCCACCACTGCTTCTTCAGTCGCTGCAGCCGCGCCAAACAGAGCCTTAGTGATGGGAATTAGGGGGCGGTTTAGTAACCACACTAATTGGTGCTCCGGTGGAAATTAGAATGTTGGAATTAGCTGAAGCCTAAAATTTTCTAATTTATGGGAGTTATTTGAAAGGATAAATCTTGGCCTTAATTTAATCAGATGATCGTGCCGTGCGCACTGAATCTCGGAAAATATCTATATTGTTTTATATATAATAAATATAAAAATAAATATATATGGATATATATATTATACGGGCAAACATTAGGTGCGGGCTGTACGGGCAAGTGAATTTGTTGGTCGAGATTGTCTCAAAACTAAAAGTGAACAACATTAAAGTTGTAGATCTCGACGAGATCTACAACTTTCATGTTGATCAATTTTTGATTTGGAGCCGATTTGGATCTAAATTTGGGCCCCGAAATCGGGGGCGGCGGAACTGTTTACTGTCGCAGTTCCGCCGCCCCCGATTTTGGGGCCCAAATCGAGGTCCAAATCGGCTCCAAATTAAAAAGTGATCAACATGAACGTTGTTCGTCTCACCGAGATCTACAACTTTCATGTTGATCATATTTCGTTTTGAGACCATCTTGACCCCCAAAATCACTTATCCGTACGTCTGCATCTAATGTTTGTCCACACAGTATATGCCCATATATATATATATATATATATATATATATATATATATATATATATATATATATATATATATATATATATATATATATATATATATATATATATTCTTTCATGAGTCTCACACCGTCGACCGCCAGTTATTCCAAAGCCGAAAACCACTATACAATGCCTCTCAGATCGCGCCAGATTAATCTTACATCAACCCCTTTTGTCATTTGTTCTCTCACATAATCCCACCCCATCTGTCAGCTCCACCAACATCAACGAAGCTCTGAAAATATTTGATGACGTGTGTTGTATTACTTCTAATGATGATTTATTAAGAAACGAGAATTTTTATGGGCACTAAATAAATAATTGGGAGAATAAATGAATTTTTTTTTTGAAACAAACTCGAAAATTTTGATGATTAGTGACTAATTGTTTTAGTTCACTAAATAAATAATTTAGTTACTACATTATTTTTTATCATTAAATACTTTAGAAAATGTACTTTATTGACGGAATGTATATTTCGTCACTAAAGATATGTCGTCAGTGACCAAATAACTATTTAGTCACTGAAAAAGGTGTCTTGAGTGACGAACTATATTTCGTCACTAAATAGGTGCTTTTAGTGAGGAACGATATTTCGTCACAAATTTTTCTTGACTAAATGTAAGTTTTCTTGTAGTGTTAGCATTTTTATTACCGCACTTTTATTCCTACAATTTATCATTTTAAGCACGAGTCCTGCTCTGATGAGCAGTCTTCCGTTAGTTTGAGCCTTAGTTGGGAATAATGAGAGTTGAGGTATTTCCTCCGATCGAGTTAGCCTCAAATAAAGTGCTCTCATGCTCCTTGTCGAAAAGTTGAGTTGAATGTCGCTTGCCCAAATTATTTAAAGCATGGTAGCGCAGGCCGCTACCGAGCCGTTGCGTGCTAGCGAAATTGATTATTTTGATTGCTTGCGGTAAATTGTGGCGGGTCAATCACTTCTGCAGATTGTTCGTACCGGTGCAGGAAGTTCAACGTCTTAAGATGACAGGGAGATGAGTACCACGGGTGACCGACCATTATGTTTTCTTCCCCGTTGGGTTTCCTCCGCTGGTCGACCAAAATGATGAATCGTCGGATGTCGCTCACATCCAAAAGTATACGGAGATGTACGTTGGGGCCTGGGCTGGGCAGTACAACCACCCCAGAAGTGACAGGACTGGCCACTGTCACCGACGACCACATCAGTGAGGCCCGCGGGACTCGCTACCCTGCTTGAAGAGAAGCGGTTCATACTATGTTGACATAGTATGTGTGCGCGACTATGAATGCCAACGATGTGTGCACGACTATAAATGCCAGCGGTGTGTGCACTGCTGTGAATACCTGCGGTATGAATACAGGTTGTAAATACTTGATGTGTTAATATGCTAGTGAAGCTTTAATTATAACTGTTATATATTGCTGTTATTCTAGTTATACTATGTTGCACCTCCTTTATGATTGCTTATAACTTATATATGAAATGTTTTTCTAACTCTCTTTGGCTTTGACTATCTTATTTTGTTGGCTGTGTGCGCTCGTCCCCAAGATATGGATCTAGGGATGAGATTTGATTCCACTTAGCTCTGTGACTAACAATTATCTTAATAACCATTCACAGGAGATGGATCACCATAGAGATCACTCACTGAAAAATGACACTCAAATTGATAGGACTACCCAAGCAGATGTACCCCCATTATCTCCCGAGTTTCGAGACGTGAGTATTAGCGAGCAGAGTTGAGAGAGAGAAGAGTTACTAGTTATAGTACTATTATAACTTACGAGCTCCGTGTATAAACAGTGGCTACGACCTTTTGCGCTTCCTATTTCAATATATATTGTTATATATATTTGTTATGTTTCCAGGTAATGCTTCTGAAATACTCTATTGTGTGAATGTTGCGATCCAAGCTGAGCGAGGCGACCAATTGGTGCTCAGTAGTGTAGGGTATTACCCCTTAAGGAGCACTGAGTGGACGTCTTTGGCAAGTAAGATCCCCTCCGGCCTAACCCCGAGCAAAGGTTGGGGGGGGGCTTACAAGCCCGACCTTCTTGGCCGACCTACGTCTTAATGGCGAGCTCGAGGATTTGCGAGAGAGCCAAGACATTAGCCCAATAGTTCCTAACTTGTTTCGCTTGCGTACCATCATAAGTTTATCCTGGAGATCTTTTGGAAGTGACATCTCGTAGGAAGGGTCAGAAGCGAGAGAAAAGAGAGGTGGTAAGCAGGGTTCACCTTGCTTCCCTCCGTCTGACATAAATATAGATTATTGGGGGACCCACCGAAAGATTCCCTTAGCAGTAAGCGTTCACTCACCAAATACTCGGGGTTGGACTCTTCATTATGAGATTGAGGCAACTTCTCATAGAGCGGAGATTGTGTATAATCCCGTATTTGGCAAGTGGACCCCCATGATGAAGTCGAGACCAGGAAGGGTCGTTCAGGCCGAGACAGGCCGAAAGGGCGAGTGAATGGGACCTCACTCAGCTCGCGAGTGACTAGGTCCCGCCTAGCCCGCCTATATACCAGACCAAGGGTTAGCAGGAGGCGAGTGGGGCGTACAAGCTCGCTCTCGCCCCCAGGCAGAGGAAGGAGTGAGGCGAGTGGGCCAAGCAGGCCTGCACTCGTCTTCAGCCCCGAGGTGGTTGTGAGAGCTAGCATCATCAAAGCACTCGCTGCCCTAGCCGAGTGGTAACAATAATAACCACTCGACCCTTAGTGTTTTTACTAGAATACCCCTATCGATCTGCTAATAATCTCTCTAAACAGCGGAGTTTGGCTGTTGGAAGACTCATTTGGGCTGCGTATAACATTTCCAAAAGGCGGGACAATGCTATTTGCAGGAAAAGTCAGAAAACTATAAATAGACCCTTAAGGGCACCTTTGGAGAGGACCTTTTTCATGGCATCTTGCTCCCATGTTTGCTTTTGGTTGGTATTCAGTGCCCTCCAAGGTGTCCGGCTCAGCCTTGGCTTGGGAGGGGAGGCTCTCTTAGATCTTCTGGATGTGCGATGAGATCTTTCCGCTACAGCTCAGAGTCTATTCCTTGGTTCAAAGTGTTTGGCCAAAAGTTTAGGCTCAGGATAAATAAAAGCAGGCTATCCCCTTTGAGTCTGAACTCTTCTTGGTATCGGGTTTTGATTTCAACACCAACCGTGACTCCTGCAGGTAGTGGTGGGTGGCCCTGGTCAGCTCCTTCTCCAGCTCTTGTTATGTCGCTCAACTTTATATTTTCTTGTACAGACTACAATCCACGCCCACTGATGCGGTTTACGGTAAGTGTACCGGTCGCACAAGTAATATAAAATGGGTGATTTTCCCAAGTATCGATCTCTTAAGGAACACAATAATGTGGAGTTAATTTTGAGGAGGACATGAGATTGAAGTCCTTAGGTCGGTTTTTGCGAAGGGGGTTTTGATTGTTTGCAGAAAAAGAAAGTAAAACACTAATAAACTACTCCTATGCAATGCTGCTATGCAATGCTTCGCCAGGCGGATGGAAAACTATACGGGCCGCTATGCACTGAATCGCTAGGCGGATGAATGAGTAGGCTTGCGGATGAGGTGGTGAGAACGACGGGATGAGGGTCATGAGCACCTCTTCGCTATGCACGCCACTAGCAATTGCTAGTGCGACATTGCATTATGGAGGATGGAAAAGGGCGCACCTCAAGCAAATAATGTGAATACAAAATCACATAGACATGATTGTCCACAAACATATATCAAATTAAGTACACTTCATCAAATACAAAGGGATCAAACTACACTATCAACAACAAAAGAAGAAGAGAGTGTGAAATCGACCGGATCCGAACTCTTGCTGAGGATTCACGGAGGGAATCGTTGGGTTGTCAATCCGCGTCCTAGCTCGGCCCTCAACTGCGTCCGGGGTAGAGGAGGCTGTCACTAACTCCCAATGGACCCGTCTTCTTCGTGTCACGATCCGGTGAAGGACGACACAAACTCCTCCGAGCTGGATGATGAAAGCTAGGTCAAACCCTTCTTGAAGCTCAAGGATGAAGGAGGAGGCCGAGAGGAAGCTCTGGCTTGAATTTGGTGTTGAAAGCTTGCCTGGAGCCCCTCCCTACTGTGGAGGAAGAAGGAGATCGACGGAACTCTCCTCGGAGGCGAAAACGGCCGAGAAAAAGTCCAGAATGCGAATTAGGGCGAAACCTGTGTATTTATAGATTGCAGAAATTATAATGCACACGACCAGTGACAGTGCGCACTGTGTCCTGTGATAGTGCGTATTGACATGACAGAACTGATAAAAATTGGAATCAATGCACACGATCAGTGGCGCACGACCAGTGGTCATGCGCACTGTGTCCTGTGATAGTGCGTATTGGCATGGCAGAACCTAGTAAAAAATGGAATCAATGCACACGATCAGTGGTGCACGATCAGTGGTCGTGCGCTAAGGAATCCATTGAGTGTGCACGTGTAAAAATGCACGATCAGTGGCCCTTATGCATAAATGGGCCTCAAACCAACCCAGAGCACCCACACAACCCCTGTACATGCAGGAAAAACTAACCACTGATATGTGCAGACATTTTAGGCGATCACAATAAGAAGTACAATCAATAAAAGTAATAAAAATACACAATCAAGGGTCTATAAGCGCACTTCGTATGAAAATAAAGATTAGATGAAATATATACAATAACGAACTAAAAGTGAAGTGCCAGTGAAAGAAAACTAGCCCAGATGAGTCCGAAAATCAGTATATAAATAGGACTCATCACTCACCACACTAAAAATATTGAAGCCAGAACTGGCTCCAAGAAGAGTTTGTACCCAAAGGTGGGTTGCCTACACCTACTTCTCCTGAGTAAGAGCGCCTGATCAGTGACCTAAAATTAGGAACAGGCCCCGAGCTGCAGCGTGAAAGTCCCGCCACACACCCGAACGATCCAAGAGAGTTTTTCTTCCCTAGCCAATTCTGAGCTGGGCACTTTGGAGGGCACTAGAAGCCAACCAAAGTTAACCAGATGAGGGAGAAGTCAAAAAATCAGATCCCCTCCAAAGATGCCCTTAAGGGTCTATTTATAGTTTTCTAAGTCTGACCTGCACATATCAGAATCCTGCCTTTTGATTCTACTATACGTAGCCCAAAATGGTCTGCCAATATCGTAACTCCACGGTTTGGAGAGGCTATTAGCAGACCTAGTTGGACTTCTCCTGGAGGAGAACTGTTGAACGAGCTGACCTTTTCGCTTGAGGCGGTAAGTGCTCGAGGAGACCCACACTCGCCGCCAAACTTGACTCCGAGGGGAGTGCGCGTCAGAACACCCCACTCGCCCCCTGCTAGCCTTTAGCTGATGCCACACACGAGCCATGGCGAGACCCAACCACAGCCTACTCGGCTCGCCTAGCCCAAAATAATCCGAACGACCCTTTTGAGTCCTGACCCCTTCTAAGGGACCCACCTGCATAATACAGATTTGTACATCGGTGAGCACAAATCCGTGGGGATTCACGTCTTGAGGTGTCCCTCCACACTACTCTTGAAGATCTCATACATGCGTAGGACACGAGGTAGATGCAACATGGCAAGGTTGCTTGGATGCAACATGGTGATCGGAACACCACGTACTTTCATGCTCGTGCCATGGCCCGGCGGAAGAAAAATCATATCGACTGACTTCTAGATGATGACCTTGGTCGTGTGAATTGTTGAAATGGTATCCGAGAATTGATTTTCTCAAATTTTCGAGCATCGTTCACTTCTACGGGCCCTTCAAAAGATACTTTTGAGGAGATTTTTGTTGGCAAGCATAAGATGATGAGGGATGACATGCAATGTTAAGTGGACCTTTCACTCCAAAGTCCAAACACAGTCGATCTCTATCTTTAAATCTGGAACATTTTTTTATGGGCCCCACCATGTCTTCGTCCTACCTGCCCACATAAAAGTCCTCTCTCAGAACTTTGACGTCGTACTGCGACCCGTAATAACGTAAGCCGCACCTCGAAGTTTCTCCTGCCCCACCACCGGCAAGCCGGTGGCCTTTTCGCCTCTTCCCGTCTTCCTCTTCCCGCGATCGGCCGTCAACCGGTGTTCTTTCTGTGCCTCTTGGCCGCTGGAATCGTATCAGCGGCCTGATTGCAAAAACTCTACGATGTTTCCGACGATTGCTTCTCAGATGCAGATGAAGCCTTGGTAACTCGGTTCGGCCTCTTCCACCTCCTACCCCCTCTCCGCTCTCTTTTTGGCAATGGCGCCTCCGAGGATCGTTCATGATGAGGAGAACGCTGCCTCCGCAGACGAGGGCTCTCCGACCAGCAAAAGGCCAAGGTCGGATGTGAGGTTTCCACTTTCCCGGTGTGAGTTGGTTGCGGCAATCGCCGTATTCCTTACTTTCATCATCGGCATCCTCTCCATCTTCAGCACCATGCCCAAGGACGAGTACGAGAAGATTCTTCGTCTGCCACGAAGTCTTTCGGATCTACGGATTCTCAAGTAATGTTTTCTTCGGCTGCACTGTTATTTATGATTATTGTTCCGTGGGTTGAATCGAATCGATGCGAGCATGAAGCGGGGGGGGGGGGGGGGGGGGGGGGGATACAAATTGGATTGGTGAGAATTAGTGCCAGAGGAAGGAAGCCAGGAGAAGGGCTAATTAGTGTTGGAGAGAAGAGGGAAATAAGGAACATTAGGGTTGAGTCTTCATGGTTTTGGATTGAATATTAAATTGTTGGTTAGTCGGAGTTTGTTAGTACTGAGAATCTTGAAATTTTACCCAGCCAAGATCTCATAAGAAGGGCTAGAAACATGGATGATCGAGTTGCCTGTTACTTGCTTTTATGTGATTATTCTTACTTCCTATATAGAACACTCCAACATAAAATATTCAGCAGGTGGGGGATTGAAGACTACTTTTGGCTGTGAGAAAGGAGAAACGGTGTTGGGGAGATTGTGAGGGAAGTGCATTTTTCTCACTGGCTCGATGTTTTCGTTTCTTCCTCACTCTGGCTGAACTAATCTGTTCATAGATCTGCCATATTGATAGCTTGAAGCAATACAGCTTGAATTGCTAACATGCTGGTTTTTGTATGTTAAACTCTTGGGATTGTGCATGTTGATTTTCTTAGAAGACATGGTTCTTATCTGATTAAAAGGAAGCATTGAATCTCTAATCATGACATACTCGATATACATTGTGTTCTAGAGCATCATACTTATGCATATTGCTTGCGAGCATCATATTTATGCATATTGCATGTGAGCACTTCCCATATAACATTTGCCAACCTATTAATAATCATAGTTATGTATGCACAAAACTGCCCCTCTGGCCCATATATATCATGCAATCCCCACCCACAACCAACCTTCAATGGCGTCAAAAAAAGACCTACCTTGGAGACACTGCCTCAGGGACAAATTCTTGAAGTTAGACAATGTCGCCTCCACCTCTTTTATCATTCGTTAGATCAATTCACTTCCTTACTCTTCGCCGAAGAAACTCTAAGTGGGCTGCTTTTTATGTCTCCTTCAAAAAAGATGTCTTTCCTCCTTCCCCTCCGGGTGATGGGAATGAATCCTCCGGTTCCAGGCATCAACTGCTTCCAGTTCCTATATAGCAACCCCCATGGCACCACCATCTCCAAAGAATAGATGTCTACAGATGCCAGACATCGAATATCCTCAATCTTATATTCAATGTTTTCTTCTTTTCAATGATGATATTGTATGATCTGTCTTGGAATCCCGTCTTCCTTGCTTCATTTACTATCATACTCTATAGGATAAATGTTTTCAATTTGGTATGGAATTGTAGGGGCATGTCCACAAAATCTACAGTCAATCGCCTCAAAATGTTAATTTGATCTCAACATATCCAAAAATTTGCTATACTAGAGCCATTCCTTGACTCCACTAGGGAAGATTTCTACCACCGTCTCTTTGGTTAGGTGGTAACAAACATAACCGACATTTTTTTGTTATTTTGTTCCTCTGAATTCACTAGCAACACAGAGGTGATTAATGCACAATTTCTCCATTCAAATATTAAAACTTCAAATAAGTGTTTTCACTTCAAAATTGTTTATGCTAGCTTTTTGCTAATCGTCAAAGGACACATTGGGAGGATATATCTTCCATCGCCCCCGTCATCACATCTCCCTACTTGGTTGCTGGGGACTTTAGTTGTATCCATTATGCTCATGAGAAATCAAACAACACAAAATCGCACTGACTACAAATCTACAATCACTCCAAAGCTACACTAATGCAAACATATGGAATGGACGAGGATTTTTGGAGCCAAAAATCCAGTGCTAAACGTATATCGGATGGGGAACATAATACAAAATATTTCCACTCTTTAGTCAAACAAAAGCACACCAAGTTCTTCATAACTCAGATATCGTACCAAGGTAACCTCCTAACCACAGCTGATAAAAATCCATCAAAGTGCATGTCGCTTCTTCAATGAAATACTGAACCACTCTACCTTCAAGCTTCCACAAGATATTGACCGGTCGGTCATCTCACCATTCATCACTAGCGATGATAATGGGATGCTCATCGTCATTCCCACGGATAGGGGAATTAAAATATCACTTTTGAAATTAATCCTGATTCTGCGGCTGAACCCGATGAATTTTCCTCTTCCTTTTTCATCTCTAGTTGGAGTATAATCCAATGTGATTTATGCAATGCAATGAAAGATATCTTTAGAGGGAAAAATTACATCGCTACTTCACCTCTACTATGATTACCCTCATTCTTAAGACAACCAATCCAACAATTAGAACAAATTTAGACCGACCAGTCTATGCTCGGTTTTCAATAAATTTGTTACCAAAATTATCTCTAGACATCTCACTCTTGTTCTACCCAAAGTCCCCTAATCGGAGTTGATTCACCAAAGGTAGGGACAAGTCAATTTTAATATCCTCTTAGCCCAAGATCTTACACAAGATATTAATTTTTATTCTACATGCCACATTGTGATAATCAAACATAATATCTCCAAAGCTTTTGATGAAGTATAATAGCCAACCCTCTTCAAAACACTCAAGTTTTGGATTTTCATCAAATTTGATAGATCTAATATCACGACGTATTAATAATAATTGGTTTCAAGTGTTTGTGGCTTTTTCCCATCCTCTTAGTGATGCAGAGCTGA
Organism: Platanthera guangdongensis; assembly: GCA_039583875.1. Taxonomy (NCBI): domain Eukaryota; kingdom Viridiplantae; phylum Streptophyta; class Magnoliopsida; order Asparagales; family Orchidaceae; genus Platanthera; species Platanthera guangdongensis. The sequence continues at coordinate 13,209,743 of CM077147.1, read as the reverse complement.
GACGAGGACGAGTTTTGGGCCCGTTCGGGGCTGATTTGGTGACTTACCTTATATGGCGTGCCCGGATCGACGATCGGACTCCACAGATGCGTCCGGATTCGTGCTGCGAATCAATTTCATATATTAATTTATTTTTTTTGCATTTATTTTGATGTATTTGGGTGGCCCCACCTCCGGTCAATCATAGCCGTTGATGGGGATGCCCTAATCTTCTCTTTATTAGAAATAGACCGCTTAGGGGCTGATTTGAGTCATTGCAGATTTTGGAAAAGAGAAATCCCGAAATCCGACAATCCCTCCACGGTGCCGACTCCGTGGAACCCCAAGTGACGACTCCTAGGCTTGTATCTCCCTCCCCAAGGTATCCCCTAACCCTAGCCTTCTTTTCCACACCACAAAACCCTCTTACACCGCCCAGAAACTCCTCCACCTCCCGCTGAATCTGCGGCTTTAGCAAGCCCTAAAACAACACTATTCAAAAATACGATTTACTGTTCATTTGTATAGTTTTATTTTATGCTTGAACCACTGCCTGCTGCTGCCCCTCCCCTCAACATCCCGACCCTCCTCCGTCAGATCTGGAGCCGGCCACCCCTGCAACTCCCTCAACCGTACCCTCTTGCAAACCACCCCACCGCCAGCTCCTAAATCCCTCCCGCAAGCCACCAGATTTTCCTCTCCCCTCCAGATCTACACCCGCCTCTCCCTCTACAGCATTCTCCCAAGCCGCCAACCCTCCCTTCACGTGGTTCCCCCTCCCCGCATCTCGTTTCTCAAGATCAGTCCAGATCTGAGAATTTCAGTTCCCGATCCGTTATTTCCACCACCCGTACTCCACCCCTAGCTCGGATCCGACCCCAAACAGCGGATCTACCCTCCCCCATCCCTGATGTACTCATACGTGGCCGGATCTATCCATTTTCGGCCCATTTTCATCTTCCGCCGCCGAGGACAGCCACCTCCATTATTTCCACGCCGCCGGTTCCACTTTTGATCGCCGATCCACGCATCCGGCTCCGGAATCCTCATTGCCTTGGTCAGCCCACTATTTAGTGAGTATTGTTGTATTGGATTATTATTTTCAGCATTTCTATATTAGATTTGTTATTATATTTGCTTGGATATATATTGTATTGTGCTGGTTTCTCTGGATAAATATTGTGATTTGCAGAGTTTATTTGTCACGTGCTCTAGCTTTGACCCTCCACACGAATGAAAGCCCAAGCTTGTTTTGCTCAAGTAAATTTTTTGCCTTGTCTTGAATTAACTGCGTGGGATGATTTTAATTTATTACTTAATTTATGATCTAGCCGTCGGATTTGCATAACATGTAGGGTTAGGTCGCAGATTTCCCGCCGCTTATAGATTCGTCCTGCGTCACTTAGGGTCTCCGTCAAGGATATCCTCTATTACCTCCGCTCTTTGTTATTGCCGCTGAATAAATCTCACTCCATTTAACCATGCTATTCCACAACTATCCACAATTAGCCTATCCCAACTCTGGGAAGATGATCATGTTCCATCTTTGTTATGCGGACGACATGCTTATATTTTGCAATGGAATGATTACATCCATCGAAAAACTCATTCACCTGCTCGAAAAAGTTGAGAGAGATACCAGCCTAGTGATAAATCATTTCAAACCGTCTTTCACGACATCAAAATTCATGCTGGAGTCATCTAAATTAAACATTCAAAACTTAACCCAATCTAAACTTCAACACTTTCCCATTATGCATCTTTCCTCCTCACTTTTTACTGGACTTAAAAAACCAGCGTACTTCGAATTCTTGATTAAAAAAATACAAGACAAACTAAATGGATCGAATCACAAACTTCTCTCTCCTGTGGGTTGGATAGTCTTTATCTCTAGTGTTTTGCGATCACCACGGTGCCGAAGTCGTGAAATATTAGTGTTGATGCCAAATAAGAGTTATTTCCCTTATTTTCCTGTGATTCTATGAAACTCACGACACGCACACAATAACTGCCGTAACTTCTAGTAACTGCTTGAGGAACTTCTCTAAACCACCTAGAACCGCCACTCCAAGCATATCCGAGACTGCTACACTTTTCCTGGACTAGGACGACCATTCTCCCATCGATTGCTAGCCAAACCATGAACCACCGAAGGAGATCGAAGACTCCTTGTTTACTTACAGAGCCCGCAAAAGACTATCGATTCCTGTTTGATCGAGAACAAGCCGTCTGGAGCCATTTATCCGCCTCGTCGTCGCTTGAACATGTGGGGCATTCTTCCTATGTCTTCATTCATCGCCAACTTCCTCCTTTGCAACATCAATTGCCGACCTCCTTCTGATTGCCAGTCAATTATCAGACAACATCATTTGTGTGTGGCCCAGCCCTGATTTTCGGCGACTCCATCAAAGACAGGGCCCCTATTGAAGGCTGACAGCCTTTGCACCTAGTCTTTCCACACCCCACTCAAGGCTCCTCACTAATTCTGCTCCAAAATCACGATGACAACAATCGTCGCCTCCAACAACCTACATAAGGAAATTGATAGCAGCTTGACATCTCTTATAACCCTCATAAGGAAGTTTCCAGCCTCCAACCTCAGGTATCTCACCCACGGGTCTCAATTTAGTGTTGGGAAATTATTGCAGTGTTCAAGTTGCTCCTATTTTGTTGTCCAGAACTTGATTCCGCCACCGTACTTATTTTGGGCTTAATTACTTAATTAAGTTCTTAATTGTAAGTTACTACCATCTTTGATGCTTATTTGGATGAATATACATACTATTTAGGATCTTAATTCATACAAATTTGCTTAATCTTTTGCGTTAATTGAACGACATATTTGTCGAACATTTCTTCTAAGCACTTTATATTTTAATTCAACTAACATGTGTTTGCTTAACTAATCCATTGTTTTTCAATTGTGACGTTCATATTTTGCGTATTAAATTCATCAGTCATTGTTAATTTAATTGTCATACACTCGCATGAACATGACATCATCTTAGGGCTCCTCTTAGTCACCACACGTCCATACATACATTATAACATTAAAGTATCTTAGTGCATTTTCACACCACAACCTTCACACTACCCTACCTCAGATTTGGTATCAAAGCCCAAGGTTAGGGACATTACATACTTTGTTGTGGTAAAGTGTTTAGGCATACCATGACAAGATCTCTTCTCTTAGATACCTGAGCTACCACTGGTTCAAACACCGATATGTCTATGCCTTATTTCCCCCCCAAAAAAGGCTAATCGCTTCGATCAAATGAACACACAATTTGATGACTTTAGAGAACATTTTGGAATCCTCACTACTAGAGTAGATGGTCTGGATTCTCTTAGGGACCTACATTCACGAAAAGTCGTTAGGCCACATGTTATTCATCTTGACATAAAGGGACATCCAGACTATATGTTTGTAAATCCCATTGCCCAAACTCCTCTACCCTTCTAAGGGGGAATTGAACCAGCCGATGAGCGTCGAATAGATCACACAGTGGGTGCCCCCTCCCCCCCGCACACAAGAAGTATGATCTCAACCCCGATATCCCTTTTATAGAGATCATGCAGTTCCCCACTCACAGTTTTACCATGGTAGAGATGAAGTGTGTATGGATTATCATGAACCCCAGGGAGGTCATATTGGGGAGGATGATATCACTCGTGACTCGCCGCATCTGTATCGATGCTCCCTCCTACGATGGCCAGCTAGATTTGAATGCCTTCAGTGATTGACTTTTAAATATGGATAATTATTTTGATTGGTATGAAATGATTGATGGGAAACGAGTTCGGTTTGCCAATAAATTACACAGTGGGTCGCCCCCCCTCCCCCCCCCCCCCTCCCACACACACACACACAAGAAGTATGACCTCAACCCCGGTATCCCTTTTATAGAGATCGTGCAGTTCCCCACTCATAGTTCAACCATGGTAGAGATGAAGTGTACATGGATTATCATGAACCCCAGGGAGGTCATATTGGGGAGGATGATTTCACTCGCCTCATCCGTATCGATGCTCCATCCTACAATGGTCAGCTAGATTTGAATGCCTTTAGCGATTGACTTTTAAATATGGATAATTATTTTGATTAGTACAAAATGACTGATGAGAGACGAGGTCGGTTTGCCCGAATGAAATTGCATAGGCATGCTAAAATTTATTGCACGAGTCTTGAGCTCTCTTTAGATAGAGATGGTTATTATCCTATAACTCGATGAGACAATGTGAAACAAAAACTCAAATAAAGTATCTATTCGCTTCATATCGAAACCAACTTCTAGACTAACTTCAAGTTTTTGCGGTAGATCTTTTCTGTAGCAGAGTATATGACTCGCTTTGACAAACTTGTAGTTATGAGTGATATCATTGAGGAGCCTTTAGTGACAACCTCCAAATTTCGGGCCAGGCTAAGAGCCGACATTCATATGGAACTTATTTCCCACCATCTGCAGTTGGTCAAGTGGATCTTTCAACTCACATTGGAATGCAAACAATGCATACATATTTTGGGTCAAAAACGACGTACCTAGGAGGCCTCCCCAGCAGGGATCCAGTCTATCATGCCTACCCGCGCTCCCACTGAACGAATGGCAAATCCGCTGCCATTGGACCCCCAAATCCCGAAGGAATCTAGTGTTACCGATGTCAGGGTAGAGGTCATGTGGCAACACAGTGCCCCACACAAAACTTGTTAAATAAGGAAGACCCCGACCCTACCGTCGAGTCATTTGCTCATCATTTGCATGAACTGCATATAATATTCCGATGTAAAATTGCAATGTCTAATGAAAGTTATTAGGTGTATGCGAACAATCACAGGAGTGAGCAGTGCTCTAGTGAATGTGAGAGCAAGTGATGGCAAGAGTTAGAGCTGAGTGAACCACTCACGAACTGCTAAAAAATTAAATGTATGTGAATGAGTCTGTACACTATAGTTCAAAAGGTTGGGTCGAATGCCTATGAATTGAATATCCCTAAGAGTCTATTCGGTTCGACGGAATTAGAATTGTGGAATTGGAATTCAGCAATTCCAAAACCCGAAGGAATTGCGGTTTTGTTGAATTCCAATTATGATGTTTGGTAATTGGGTCAAAACCCATAGGAATTAGAAATGAAAATGCATATGATGGATCACAAATATTCTCAAAATAAGCTCAATTGCTTGTTCTACCCATGTTGGAATGAGAAATCCATTTTTTATTCTACATAATTTATGCCAGTAGTTCACTGTTTGCATTTATATAGATTTAATTTTTCTATATGCCAGTAATCCACTGAATCGGAAATACCCTACGGTGGAAACCCCTTAGACAATGTGGAAAAAATAAAAATTAGAGTCAACTTCACGGCATGACCAACGAAATACCAGATGCAATACCCTAGATGGCAGAATATCTGCGCAAAAAAATGAAGAGAAGAGGAAGATGAACATGAGAAACAAATCAAGAAGAGGAATACTTCACAGCACCGCCGGCGAAATACCCTAGACGACGGAATCTCTGCGCAGAAAAATGAAGTGAAGAGGAAGATGAACAAGAGAAACAAATTAAGAAGAGGAAAACTCACCTCACCGCCTGCAAAATTAGTCGCGCAAGACGCTGCGAGAAGGGGGAAGGAGACGCAAAGGCTGGGTTGCGCTCGTTCTTCCGTCAAAATATGGGGTTTGGGACAATAATTGAGATTAGGCTTTTCTGAAAACCCACGGTTTTCATCAATTCCGATTCCTACCCCATTTATGTCCTACCGAACATATGGAAAAGAATTATTAATGGTGAAAACCAAAACCAAAGGAGCAAAACCGAGCAACCGAACGGACCCTAAGTGTATGAGAATCCATCATAAAAGAAATATCCATCTTATGAAGTAAAGATAAGAGATATATCCATCTTTTGCAATTCCTGTATTATACTCTGATTATACTGTACCATTACTGAAAGTGTGACTGTGATCTTCCGACTTTGTGCATCCGCTACAGTATTAGCTTTACCTGAGTAATATTGGATATCAACATCATAGTGTTTAATGAATTCTAACCAACGCCGTTGACAAATGTTTAATTCTTTCTAGGTAAAGATATACTTCAAGTTTTTATTATCCATAAAAAATTTGCATCGGACTCCATCAAATTGACATCCTTATTTTGCAGCCGTTTGGTCTGCCAATCAAGAATTTGATAAGGTTTTGTTGGGCTTGACATATCAGGTTCAATGTGCACATCTACAGCAGAAATCATCTTATCTGGATCGATAATATATTTTCGCAATGACGACACATGAAAAACATCATTGAGATTTTGCAGGTCATCTGTTAGTGCCAATTTGTATGTCATATCGCCCACACGTTCAATAATAGGAAAATGTCCTACATATCGTGGACTCAATTTCTCAATCTTTCATAATCTTGAGATACCTTTGAATGGTTTTATCTTTAAACATACTTGATCTCCAACCTGAAATTCTACACTACGGTGTCGTGCATTACAGTACTTCTGTTGACGGTGTTGAGCAATTTTCATTCGTTTTTGTATAAATACAATTTTCTCCTGTATTTGGGCGTCACAAGCCAGCCTGCTGTTAGCGCACAGGGAGGGAGGCTCGAGTAGTTAGCGATAAATGGAGGGAGGAAATCGGGTCGGCGATGGGTTCAGCGCGGTGGTATCGTGAAAATAATTTGGTGTATGCAGTTTGAGGGGGTAGAGCTTGCGGTTTTGAAGTGGTTCCATGATTTGGGCTCGCAGGAATTAAGAAAAAAAAGAAAAAAAAAGGGAACCGGGACGTCGCACCTCGCGGTCTCGCGGCGTCGCCGCGTCGCACCACGAATGATTGTCGGTCTGGATTCTTTCACAATACAATCAATGACTGAAAATGAGAACATCCGTCCCTATTTATAACGAGAGGCGGTTGGTCACCCGACGTGAACGACTATGATTGTCTGCTACTCTCAGTGTCATAAAACACTAAGCACAAGCCCAAATGAAAAAAAAATTTACATATAAATAGTAAAATGGTACTCCTGTCTCTCGCAGTCTCGGATCGCCGATCCGATCAATGCATCCCATGCAAATATGCAAAAACGGGTCCCGCCGAGTGGTGTCCCGATCTCCTCCATCGATCACGCACACGTGGCTGATCCCCATTAGCTATGTTACATTCTTTCCATCTCAGTGTCTTTCAGAATCTGAAGACGGGGAAGATGATTGACTTTGGTAGCATGCATGATGGTTTGCATGTGTTTGACTTCTCAAATCGGTCTTCATCTCTGCAAGCTCTCCGCACTAGCAAACCTCGACCTTGTTCACTTGGCATCGTCGTCTTGGCTATCCCCTTGTTGCTACCATGCAACATTTATTTCCTATTATGTGTTTTAAAATTCTTGTTTGTGGTATATGTGTTGTTGCTAAACATCATCGTATTTTTGTTAATCATGTATCGTTACCCAATACTACTCATTTTCATATCATCACACTAATGTTTTGGGGTCTTGCCTCATTACCTCAATTCTTGGCTGCCCTTAGTTTATTACTTATTGAATATTTTTTCGCACTGCTTAGGCATATTTAATGAAAAATAAGAGAGAATTGTTTTCTATTTTTCAAAAATTTTATAACATGGTTTTTGCCCAATTCTCCGCTACTATTAAAATATTATGTAGTGATAATTGTCAAGGGTATATCAACGCCCCCTTTTAACACTACTTTGCTGAACATGACATTATCTATCAAACTTCATGTATTCCCTCTTCTTTGCAGATTGTGATAGCTGAGCGAAAAAACTGTTACCTCTTAGAAGTTTTTTGGTGTTTACTATTCAATATGAATCTTTCTAATTTTATTGGGGTGATGTCATTCTTACTACTGCTTATCTTATCAACCACATGCCATCTCGGTCCTTGGGGAACCAAACCCCTCTTATCACCTTAGGGGTAACCCCAATTACTCTCATATAAAAAATATTTGGTTGTGTTCTTTGATCACATGCATTTTTCGGGCCGATCTAAACTCGACCTGATACACACGTGTCTTTAGGTATTTTGTCATGTAATGTCTTTGCCCTGTTGTGGAGTCTCCATTTATGTAAGGATCCTCTTAGGTAGTGAGAATTATCGTTTGAGCATTAGTCTTTGGGTCTCTCTTTGGAGAGAGGAGTGCTTTGAAGTCCACATTCAATTGATCCGATCTCCCGCTCATTTAGGATTTTTGACGGAACCCTAATTGGATCTTCCTCCTTTGCCTATCGTATTTTCCCTCCCACGCATCGACCAACGCCATCTGCTTCCAGCACTCGAGCCTTGCGTGCCTTCGTCCCCGCACGCGTCTGTTTGCGACCTATCCAGCGCTTGACGGGTTTTGCGCAGTTCGCCTCGCCCAAGAGCACGCGATGCCACACGCTCCATGCCAACCTCTGCATGCTCGACGCTTCTGCAGCTCAGTTCTCTCGCGCTGTACGCTCGACGACATCACAGTTCGACCTTCCGCTTCCACCTCCCCTTACAAATCGACGTAAACACCGTCGTTCCTGCCGCCTAACATGGCTTCTGTCGTGAATAACCCTCCTGCGGATCTTGCTCCATTTTGGCAATCGTCCCGCGACTCCTGCATCATTTCATTATCCATCCTGTAGCTTCTGCAGCATTCTGGTGGCTCTCTAGTGGCTCTTGCAACATTCCGGAAGCCCTCTAGAGCCTCCTTCTGCATTTTGTCGACTTTCCCACTCTTTTTTTGCCATGGCTCTCCTTTCAGACTTCGTGAATGCTCGATTGAATTGTAGCTGCCATGGATAACCTGCTTATCATGGCGTTTGCGCTTCGCTGTCGACTTCTTCTACATGCACCCTTACGACCATGCCCGTCCCTCTACTTCCCGCCGAACCTTCTCCTCCCTCCATCCCATCGTCACTCCGCAGTGGGTCTTCGACCATTGACATCGCTGCTGCTTCCTCCTTTCCCAACACTCACTTCGTTCTTACATTGCCGACCATGGCACACACCCCCTAAAACCACCACCACCTTCCGATTTGCACCGGTTGCCCTCCAATCCGCTCGCCTTCCGTCAAATCCGTTGCAGAGGCTCCACCTGGCGTCTCGCCAGCCTTTCACACAGAGCCACATGCTTTTTTCCCCTGTCGTTTCTTAGAGACCCCTCTACCTATCAGCTCTCTTATCTTCTGTCTTCTGACTCATGTTTTCCAACATCTCTGGTACTGTTACCCTACCCTCACATTTTGTCACTCTCCCACTTCGACTTGACTTCCCATCAGGTTTCCTTCCAAATCATCACTATTGACTCCTCATTGACCTAATGTCTAGCCCGATGACCTTTGTTCAAGACCTAAATGGGTTTCCTCCATCAATCTTCATAGCATCCAACATCCGACCAAGGTCCTAACCCAATTGGTGTGCACCTCGCTCGACCTTGAGCATGAGATATTTTGCGAGCATGACATTGGTTCACCTCTCATGCAGTCCCATGTTGAGTTCTACGCCCGTTTCGGTCACATGTACCACAAAATTGTAGCAACCAGCCCCCCGCGACACCTCTATGCTTATGATGTTTCACCTAATCCACCCACCAGAGGAGCCGCCTGAGTCTCGCCGACGCGTCCATGGGACTCCTTCCTGACTCGACCTTGAGGACAAGGTTAATTTTCAGGACAGGTGTATTGATACACATGTCTTTAAGTATTTTGACATGTAATGTCTCTGTACTATAGTGGGGGCCTCCATCTATATAAGGAGATCCTTAGGTAGGGAGAGTTCTCATTTGAATATTAGTCTTTGGGTATCTCTTTGGAGAGGGGAGTGCTTTGGAGGTCCCAACCTTTGGGTTCTTGGTGAGAGCTCGTCTATCTTTTATTTTAGACAATTCAAGTACGCGCTTTATGTTTTAAATCTTTATACAACCTCCCGCATATCATGTCCCACGTGCTCTCATGTGTGTATTTCTTGGCTACTCTCCTACTCAGAAGGGGTATAAATGCCATCAACATCGTACCAAGAGGATTTTTGTCACCACGAATATTACTTTTCATGAATTTGAGCCTTATTATGTGATCTCACTTCAGAGAGAGTATACACCTACAGAAGAAGTAAACTCGTACCATATCATTACCAATTCCTCCACCATAGTCATTCCTCTGCATATCCAGACTCATAGACAAGACTCGCTATCTGAGGGAGTTTTTCGTGAAGAACATGAATTACATGTGTACCCAGTTGATGTAGAGGTGCTAAAACATAGGCTTATCCCAACTTTCAGTGCCAGTGCCAAATCTGTCAACAGATTTCTATGAACGTCTCATTGCCCACAATAAAAGTATCGGTTCTTACACTCAACACTCATTGTCTCATTATGTTTCCTATCATATGCTAACTCCTTTACATAGTCTTTGTATCTTCTCATGCATCTGTTTCCATTCCATCCTCATGGTTGGAGGCACTTGGGCATCAAAAGTTTCCATTTCATCCTCATGGTTGGAGGCACTTGGGCATCAAAAGTGGAAAGAGGCATTGATTGAGAAAATGTGATGCATGCTTGGTTGTGTGAGGTGGTTGTGCTTACGCTAATGCAAGCCTGTGTGAGTGATGCAAGACGAACTTATTCGACCCCAATCTAAATGATGTGTGAGTAGTTTTAATTTTAATTTGTAAACAAAATTTTACCAACTAAATTTTTATAATTTCAGCAGGACAACACATGATCAATAATTGTCCGATGCACGAACAAGTCACAATCGCCTTCACACAAGATATTTTCTATTACAAGTTTCACGAATAAGTTTTATAGAATAAAGAAAAATGAGAAGCAACTACACAAACGAATCAAACTACTAGCAAGTATGTTGTGTTTTCCCATATCCAATAAAGAAGAAAAAACACAATACAATAATACTCACAAGCAATTAGAATCGGTGGAGGGAGGTGTTGGCGAACGACCACTGTGTGTTCAAAATGACCTTGGTGGCAGGAAACCATAAAGGAAGAATGGTTGGCAACAAGAAATGATGGTTTTGGGGCTCAGGCGTGTGTAGGTTGCAGATAAGAGAAGTTGGGCCTACAAAAGGGGTCATCGGTGGAAGGGAATGGCTGGGAGTGTGCGATGGCTGTAGCTTTGGATGGGGTGGGTTTGCTGGAGGTGTGGTCGGAGGGAAATCTTTGGACTGTGCGGCTGGGAGAAATGTTGAACAGTTGGGGAGGAGTTAGAGCATGCAGCAGGTGGGAGAGGGAGATGTTGCTTCCAGTTGGAAACTGTGCGGGTAATGAAGAGTTCTGTTTGTGGCAGGGAGAGGGAAGGGGAACGGGCAAGCAACAAGATGAAGTTACAACATAGTCGAACAACTTAAGAGAGGTTGCAGACGATTGGTGAAGAAAAGGGTGAACAGGGAGTGGACGACAGTTGTTTGACCGTGGTCGTTTTGCGACTGGGAGAGGATTAACGACATACGGAGGAAGTTGCGAATGGTTATAGGCATGAGGAAGAGGGCGATGAACAACCATGGCTTGTGGTTTTGGATGAAAGTGGTGGAAACATGGGGCTTCATGGGAGAAATTAAAAAAAGACGTAAATGAAAATTTCAGGAAATAAGTTGGGATGTCGTACCCTGGGATCTCACGACATCGCAGCCCTGGATCTCACGATGTCGCACTGCGATGTGATTGTTGATTCAAGATTCGCTCACAAAATCATCAATGACTGAAACTAAAAGCCTCCTCCCCTTTTTATAACGAGAGGGACGATTGGGCATCCGATATGAACGACTATGATTGGTCATTACGTCAGCTGTCTTAAAACACTAAATACAAGTAAAAAAACAAGATACAAATACTAAAACGGCGCTCCGAACGCGCTCGTGGTCTCATATTGTTAATCTGATCCAACGTCGATCCCCATCAAATGTCTATTTTGGAAAAAAAAATCATACGTGGGATTTAACACACCTAGCATGCATGATGTATGATCATTTAGAAAACCCCAGAGCTTCATTTGCATATGTCGTGTGCTTGCTTGCATTCATCTAGGGTTGGGGGGTTGCATTCGTCTCCTATAGATTTGTCTTGCATCAGTTGGTGTCAGAACCCCAAGTTCGTGCTTTATTTTAATACACAATAGTAGAGTCTGCAGGCAAACACTGCTTATCCCTTAGCAGGTCATTGTCACAACCCCTCTCCTCTATTTAATGAACCCGAGTTTGTCTTTACTTGATCTGATAGTGTTCCTTAGAGAGATCTTTGTACAATATGGTGATCATCATCATCATCAACCCCTCACTCGTAGATATTGTGTTGACCCTTTGACATGATTCGGCTATGCTAGGGACAATTACTATGATGATCATCATTTTGAGGAGGACCTTTAGTATAGATTTTAGAGAGCTACCCCAACTTTTGATAACTTACTGAGTCATGAATATTTCAGCTATTAGTTCGTTGATATGTAATAATATCGTGATAAATACGAGTTATTAGGTGAGCGTTGCATTAGTTTTGTGAAGAATAGACTCCTTGATCAAGCTATCTAGCATGTTGGCGTGGCATATAATGGACTTTCAAGCATGACCATTGTCACACCATTATTAGTTGTGTCGATATGAAGCAAAATATGTCAGAAGTATTTTTTTGCTCCTTATAGGGGTTATCTCCTCGAGCAGTTGTTTGTGCTACAGCAAGGACCCATGTCTGTTGCGACATCAAACAGGGACCTGTTGCAGCCACTTCTAGATTTCAATTTGGGCTCCGGGCCGAGATATGTAATGAGTTGGTCCTTCACTGTCTAGCGTCGGTCGAGTATACATTTCAGCTTGCCCTCTATTATGAGTACTCTTTGAGATCCGCTAGAGTTACTCGAGCAAACTCATACCCGATTACCTCGTCATGAGGAGATCTCCCCAGTCTGACGACACCACCGTGTCTACTTATGTCCCCATGGACACAAAAGATGGAACATCTAATACATAGTTATCTTACTCCAGTGAGGTTCAATGTCCGATGAGCGGCCTCTCATTTGGGTCTAACCTAGGCCTTATGACCCTAACAAAGAGTAACTATGCGCGACCTAGTGAACTTGTAGTAGTTTGTCCTTCCCTTACGTCCTACCTAGGCTTGGTTATTGCATTGATCCTAGACGCACCTTATAGTTCATGTCTCTTAGTCTCTTCATTTTGTAGTGACTAGCCATGTTTCTATTGAGAACCTAGAGCCTGCCTAATTTGCTTCCGAGGGTACTACCGTCGTTGCTAAAACTCATATGCAGGATCATACCGTTATTGATGAATTTTTTGATGAGCCTCCTGAATCCTGATGTGCCCTATGTGAGCCACCTTATGAGATTTTTTCAGGTGATCGTCTTATTCACGAAAACTTTTCTACCACATGCTGAACATCCTAATGAGTAACATCTCCTATGAGACATTTGTCACGTCATGAACTCATATTCTAGTGCTCATGTCTCATGCAATCATTTGAGTGTTCATCACACACATGACGAGTATTTCTACACATGCCTAAAGAGTCTCCTGATAAACCACCCATTCTTAGAGACATCCACTGCTATGTAGAGTTTGCCTGGTGAGTCTCTTGGGTTATCAATTGCAAATGTTGCATGATTTTCATATCATGTGAACATTTGCATGTCATTATTTAATATAATCTTAAGTCAGAATGTGATAATCATATGAGAAAACAAATGTTCACACAATTTGAGAGATTCTCATTTGGGACAATTGTGAATTTGAGTGTTATGTGAATCGTTCATAAACTATCATGAGAAAGAACAAGTCAAATTTTTATGAACTTCATATTCCTACGAACATGAGTATTCATCATGTATTCAATATAGAGGATTTGATTTTAGATATAAAGCCACATAGTTTCGGGATGCTTTCCCTACATTATGTAAAGTTGCCTATTTTTGAGACCCTCAGTCTTCCCTACATCTTCAGCTTCAGCTTCCCCTCTACCACAACCTCACATATACCTCCAACCTCCACTGCAGCCTTACTATTCACCCCAACAACTTATTTCATGTGTGACCCATAGCAATTTACTTCATGTGGGATACTTAGCAGCTTATTTGACTCGACGACCTTCAATGGAGATATTTTCTACCAAGAGTTATAGTCTTCATTCATTGGAGATCAATGTTTTTGAGCTGAGGATCTTTTGCACATCATTTGAAAGATTTATATAATCGACATTTTTGGTTTGACGGATGGACAATCTGAGCCCACAAATGCAATGGGCTTAATTTTTGATAATCTTATGTATTTTTGGTGATTTTTTGGAGTTGTATTTAAAGAATTAGGTTAATTGATCTGATAGTGCAATCTCAGCCATCACATGATTTGACCTAATTCTAATCTCTTTATATTCTCTACCCAATATTTGTGTCTATATATGAACGTCACATGGTCATAAGTGGGTGACGACTCCTCCCTGTCCACAATGTGATGCAGTGAGTCTCTCCTACGGCTGCTAAAGTCTGGAGTCTGTCACCACTTTGTTGTTGCCATGCCACTATCACCTCTCACAGCCAGCAGATCCTGTCCGAACCTATTGCCAGCCAATCAGATCCGCCTAATACCTCCTTGGCCGCCCAAGAGCCGCTTGATCCTCCTTTCTCGACCTTCCGCTACCTCAATCTACTCCGGCGAAGCTTTCCCATACCTTCCCCTTTCCCACATAGTCCTGGTGTGCCCTCCGACCACCTATCCCAACCTCTCCATCTCTCCTAAACCCACCTTCTCATCCCAGCCTTCCAGCAACCTTCCCTTCATTCTTGATCCCCTCCCTCCCCTCAAAGTCTTCTTAATACCCCTAAAATCCATAAACCGTAAAATCCATAATCGAATTTACTCCGCTAATTGTACGTTTGGTCCAATGTAACACACATGCAACCTTCTCAAGAACCCCTACCACGCCCTTCTGCATAGAATCCAACTACTAAATAACTCTCTACAATTATTTTCATTTCCTTACATTGTGTGGATGTACCTTGTTATTTCTAATCATATTTTGCTAAACTAATTTGACTTGTTTAATTTATGTATGCGCCTGTTTTTTTCTTCCTTGCATTTAATCTTAGTATTTTCATACTTTCAGTTAGGGTCAGTTTGTTTCGGCGGTGGCGGTGGTAAAAGAAGCTGTGAGAATGAAGTTGTGAGAATGGAGCTGTGAGAATGAAGCTGTTCAAAATGGAGAAATAATTTGGCAAAACAACGGTGTCAGAGCTGTTCAGAATGGAGAAACAGTTTGACAAAACAACGGTGACAGAGCTGTTCAGAATGGAGAAACAGTTTGGTAGAACACATGTCTGACTGTCCTATGAAAATCGAATTGTTGTTGGATTCCTGTGAGTTGATCAACAACTTAAATTCAATTCATGGGATGCCCAAATATCTACCATAAAAGGAAGACCAATCTGAGATATCCTTTTTCTAAAACCAAGCAGAAATATGTTTAGAAATATTTGGAGAGTAATGTCTGGAAACAAATAATCATTTCATTTGGAAAGAAAGGTATGAACTGATAATAGTAATCAAATTGCAAGTTTAAAAAGAAAAGGAAAGGAATATTAGGAGATCTCCACTCTCGGTGAAGAAGAAGCATTCCGAATATGTAGAAACGATTCTGTGTTCCTCTGTAGTTGTCGCTTGATGCCCTGAAAGAAAGATGAGCCCAGGGTTCGGTCGCCGGCGACTACGAAAGAAAAACCCAACGGCTTGGTCGCCTACAGCAGGGAAGAAGGCAAGGCACAACATTTTAGGGAAAAAACAACAGATCCGGTGGGGGTGATCTTCACCGGCGACAACGAAAGCAAAATCCAACGGCTTGGTCACCGACACCGGAGAAGAAGGCAAGGCACAACTTTTTTAGGAAAAAAAAAACAGATCCAGTGTTGGCGATCTTCACCGACACCGGATCTGTTGCCGGAGAAGGAGAGAAGCGGGGTAGTTACCTGCAAGGCAGAGGCGCGTCGACACCGCAGCGTTGAAAAAGAGGCTGGGGAAGTTGTGGAGAAAGCTCTGATTCCACCCTTTTTCTCCCCGTCGTTGCGTCTGAACCGGCAATACAAACTGTATAAAAAAACGTTTCGTCTGGAACGCAACGGAGGAAGAAAGCCCAAACAAACGGACCCTTAGTTTGCAATTTAATTGCTCGACTTGAAATGATTGTGATCAACCATGACATTTGCATGGGACTTTAAAATTATTGTTATGTAATTTAATAGCGCGTCCGAATTATTTGCATGGTTGACTCATTGAAATCGTGTTAGGATTGTACTTTAGATAGTGATCACATTATTCATTGGTTGGCGCTCATGCGCACATTATCATTCAAAAGACCCTACAACATTATTTGCATTTGTCTTTTGCTTGCATTTATCTTGGGTTATGGCATCACATCTATCTCCTATAGATTCATCCTACGTCACATGCTAGTTTTACTAAATGCGGATGAGTAATGTGCACATGCATTAAGCAGACAATGACTTATCTGATTCTTTGCTGATTTGTACGAGGCTAACCATTGATTCTCCAACTCCTATATACGATAATAACACCACACCTTCCAATACTTTGGGCAATAGAGCATTAACAAAGATTCAAGATGCTAGATGATATTTTTTGAGCTGTGGGAATGACTTCTCGCACTCTGCAACCATCCAGATTTGTTTACTCTACTCAGTACCTGATGCGGCACCGGCGTCACACATGTACGCCACCCTGGAGTCCCACCAGGGGCCTACCTTTGCGTCTAACCTAGGTGGATTTCATCAGGTAGTTGGTGATGAGAGCTCCGCTGAAAGACTCATCTAGGAGGTCGGGTGTTCGATCCTGGGCCTCAACAATCTGTCGCATGGTGCTGACTCCATGACAGAGAGCTGGTTGGGGTGTACGGTCCGTGAATCTGATGAAACCCGCTTTGGTGAGACACCAAGGTGGGTCCCCCTGGCCGGACTCCAGGGTGGTGGACAGGAGTGACGTTTGTGTTACATCATAAAAGTGCAATTGATGAGGATCTAACACATGTTCGTGATCAGAGTAGATCAGACCACCACTTGGCGGGACCCGTTTTTGTAGATTTGTCGGAGATGCGTTGTTCGGATCGACGATCCGAGACCCGCGAGCTCATTTGGGGCGTCGTTTTACATTTTATGTGTATTTTATTTTATTTTTTTGGCATGTATTTAACGTTTTAGGATACCGTGCGTAACAGACGATCATAGCTGTTCACGTCGGATGCCCAGCCGCCCCTCTTGTTATAAATAGGGGCGGGCGTTGCAGTTTACATTCATTGCTGATTTTGTGAAAGAATCCAGAATTCCAACAATCACTCATGGTGCGACACCGCGAGCCTAGAGTGCGACGTCCCAACTTCCCTTTTCAGTTTTCCCTTTTTTTATTATTTCAGTTATTCAAATAAATTGTCTCGAGCCTATTCTGGTTTACGGGAGTAGCCACGATCTCTTCATCGGAGGTAAAAAACCGTCCATCATTTGCCACGATTCCCATCCAGCCGAAGGAGGAAACCGCCAGATCTCCTGTTCATCTTCATCTTCCTCACGACAAACCGCACGCCCAATTCCCTGATTTGCTATTCTTCTCCAACCGCAAAACCTCAATCGCTGGAGGCCTCTTTCCAACCTTCCTGCTCCTCTCCCACATGCAACCATCCCAGCACCTATTCATCGTCGCCATTTCCGCAAGTTTCTCCTCCCGCTCGATCCAGTCCCTTGCTACTCCCTCCCCAAGCTTTCACCCGTTCGAAGTTCCAGAATGTCATTGCTACTCTTCGTCTATTCCTCATCACCCCTGTTAGTCGGAATTCCTATTCACCGCTAATCCTTTCTCCCCCTTCCAGGTGAGATTCCCACAATCATCCCTTGTCATTACTTCACTTCCTCTGCCTATAAAGCAGTGTTGTAGATATCGGCCGACATAAAGGTTTTGGGTGCAAACCGCAACGAAACCGATTTGTTTGACAAAAATATCATTTTGTAAAAAAACGGCGATATATCCCGATATATCGATATATCTCTAACCCGATACTTCGGTTATTATATTTAATATATAAAAAAAGCAAAGTCCACGGGACCCATATTTTTTCACTTCACGAGTCCATTTCACGCATTCGACATTTCTCGCTCTACCTTAAATTTTACTGGAGAGTCGCTTTGGCGGAGTGGTCGACACTCGACAGCTCCTCCGGTGACGAGACAACGGATCGACATCGCAGGCGAGGAGTATACGACGACGCCGGGCTTTCTACGAATTGTCATCGCAGGCGAGGATGCGAGGAGTCGATGTCGTGCTTTAGTGTTTCTGCTACTTCACTCCACTGTACGCCCCCTTCTTCTTTCTTCTTGTTTGTGCGACAATTGAAAGTTTTATTTGGAGTTATTATATTGATCAAGTCATAAGATCTAAAAGTTTTATTAAACTTGTGTTACTATAAGATTCTTATTTATGCTATAGTTAGGTTTTTCATGCAATAGCTAAGTTTATACATTTGCTTGTGTAAATCTGCAGTGATTTTTGTTTCTCCTATGCTAAAAAAAACTCCCCTCCAACTTTACATAATTACATGTGCTTCTCATTTATCTTTCAAAATTATTTTAAAGAAAATGTTATAAATACTTATTTGTCTATACTTTGTTATAATTATTTGTCTTTACATTGTTACTTATTTGCAAAAAATATGTTTATAAATACTGTAATCTTTATTTAAATATTAAAATCCGATATTGTAAAATATCCCCGATATATCCCCCGTAATCCGACATACGACATTTCAAATCCAAACCGACATAAACCCGACATCCGACATCTACAACCTTGCTATAAAGTTCTCAGGCCCTGCACTCCCCAACAAGTCCACGTACTCTGTTGCTGCCGTCTTCCTTCAAAAACTTGGCCGCCAACCCTCATAC
The DNA here is from genome assembly GCA_039583875.1 of Platanthera guangdongensis. Taxonomy (NCBI): domain Eukaryota; kingdom Viridiplantae; phylum Streptophyta; class Magnoliopsida; order Asparagales; family Orchidaceae; genus Platanthera; species Platanthera guangdongensis. Next base: position 13,190,827 of record CM077147.1, on the reverse strand, counting down.
ATCCACCATAGGAAATTTCGTCCTGTTTGAATTCCCCGCTTTTAGTGGATAATTCATTTAAGGCCCAATAACCCAAAATCTTTTTTTTCCTTGCAGCCACTGCATCATCTCGTGCAGTCACTCGCACCGCCACCGTTACCAGATCTCAGTGTTTGTGAGTATTAATGTTTTGTGCTATTTTTGTTTGGTATTGAATTTTGGATGAACATGTTATATATGTTCGGTTATTGAGATTTCTGGTGATGTTGTTCAATTTCTTCGAATTTTATAAAACTTATTCGTGCAATTTGTAGTTGAAAGCACCACTTGCGAGAACGAATTTGAATTGCTTCTGTTCTTGAAAAGTATAGCTTCACTTTGTGTAGCACTGCTAAATTTATGTAATTATAATTGTTGTTAGTTTGTTCCGGATTAATTAAAACATGCACACCTCATTTAGGTCCGGCTTGGTCCCGTCATTTCACATTTCTACGTAGGGTTGCATTAGCATTTCACATCATTCATTTTCACATCGGGTCGTCCTTCATCAGTTTGGTATCAGAACCCAGGTTCGGGTTTCATTTAGAATACGCGGGACTAAAACCTATTTGTGTCACCATGTCATATAATAGTAGCAAATACTACTCTAATCCTTTATTTGATAAACACGAGTCCACCCATTTTATTCATTCTCGATTTAAGGAACCACCATACGTTAACACTCGACCCCATAGAGCCCCCTTCAGGGAGATCTTTACTATATTGCGATGATTATCCTCGATCGTAACACACAACTTCCAGAGATTGTGTTGATCCACCAATACGATGTCATTATGCTAGAGACGATCAACATGATGATTTTCGTTGTTCTTATCCCCGCACTCGAGTGGATCTTATTGATCCTTCGACACGACTTTATGATGATAAAATTCAATATCGCTCCAGTCATCGACATTACACATCTCCTCTATTTGACGAACCCGAGTCAGGTCATCGTCACTACACATCTCCTCTATATGAGGAACCTTAGTGTGTATGCGCGACCACCACCACACATTCATAGGACTCACGTCCACCCACAAGCACAACATGATTATGCTATGGACGACCGTTTCGATGACCCTCAGGAATCCTATAGAAGTCACTCTCATCAAGATTACATCACATGTAGTGATCTTCCCAGTGTTCCGAAAACGGACATGACGGAGGCCAAATTTCAGCAATGAGTTCTTAAGATGTTTGATCAATTGGATGCACAATTTGACGACCTTTGTATCCGCATTGGCACCGTTGAGGGACAAGAACACCCCACTTCCCAAAGCGGGGAAGCCCTATCCACTCCACCTGATGTTCTCATTGAGGAAGCACGAGCTGTCCTTCCAACATAGGATGTGCGTGTTAGGAGTCATCCACCACGAGAGACTGCTCCACTTAGAGAGCCCGCCCTCGATTCTATACCTATTAGCTCACTATTGAGTGTAGACTTTTCCCGCATTTCACCCGATGACGCACTGAGTCATATCACGATCAAGAGTCGAGAGCCTAGTAGTGATCTCGTGGTATCCACCTCACCCCTTTTGGGGAACACGACCCATTTTTGATGGTTTGCTTCTGAGGACCATTACTCTATTGACGGGTTCTTTGACGACCCCCCTATTGAGTCTCCAGATGAGCCACCTCATCCTTGTGAGGATGAGATTCAGGTGAGTGACACACTTATGAGTTTTGAGACGTTGACATCTCTTTCATTATCGCCCATGATATTAATAGTGCTCTAGAGAGAGGATTTTGAGTGTAACATTCATATAATGGGGCTTGATTGTAGTCATCTGGTCACTCACACTACAGATGAGTTTTGGGACGTACCACCCGCTGAACTAACAAATGCATTCTTTCTTATGATGGGCACCCACCTCACTCTAGAGTCGCATCCTATTATCAGTGCATGTGGCTTTCACAAAGGTGGTTGTCAAATTCGTGATGAATTTTCATACATATATCCCGATGAGCCCCCTAATACATCTCGTTCCCTTAGCAAACATGTCACATTTGATACGCTTCCTTTGCATCATCATTTGTATGAGAGTACACCATATACTTTTGGAACTTATGTGAGTACTCGTCGCATTTGCAACAAATATTATTATACCCCTCCCGGTGAACTACTTGAAGAGCCATATGTTAGACCACTGCTCATCCGACATGTATCTGCTCATCCGGTATGTTATACCCCTCCCGGTGAACAATTGAGTTTGAGGGTGCACTCACTGACTCATTGATCTTATGTCCCACTACTCGCACTTATAGAGACAGTTTGCGCACTATATTAGCACATCTTATTACCGATGTCTCTTGTGTCCACTGAAGTGTTCATTGCGCTCGCGATGAATTTTTTTATGACCCACCTTTTGAATCTCCTGATCACGTACCTATCTTAGTAGTTTCTTATAGTACCTAAAATCCTCGGTGCACCGAGTTGGTCATGTTAGAAGTTCATATTTTATATTTATTGTTTATTCATTTACATTTAGTGCATGATTCATTTGTGATTGTGTGAGTCACACATGTTGTTTGTTTTGCATCATTTGCATGAAATGCATAAACTAATCCGGGAAAAAAATGCTAGCAATATTGAATTATATAAGTCATGAGCATCTGCACGAACATGAGCGACATTTTCGGGTGTGCGAGCATGTCATGGTCAGACTTTGCAAGAAGGGGCTCCCAAAATTGGCCGCTACTAAACTACAACTTAAGAGAATGAGTCCTTATAGGGTTATGAAGGAAGTTGGGACAAATGCTTGCGAGATTGATTTTCCTGCAGATATGAGTATTCATCCCGTATTTGATACAAAAGATTTGACACATTACTTTGATCCTCTCGAGCATATAGATTCATACCTTGAGCCTCTTTTGAGGCCCTCTCAGTTACAGCTTGACATTTACCCTGTTCACCTTAGGCAAGCACCCTCGGATTTGCCCGCACCTCTTATGATTCTACCAGTTTTTCTGGATCCACCAGCACGAGAGGTGACAGTTGAGAGCATGAGTGATATTGTGACGGACGAGTGCACCGCTACTACAGACGGTCCTTTTGCCGTCACTTGGTGCACGGGAGTGAACACTCCACCTTTGTTGACACTTGGATACCGACGACGGAGCTTGACAGACTTACCTCTGATCTTCGACTACACCTCATTCGTTTTCATTTCTCGGAGATGAATGTATTTCAGTCGGGGAGAATTGATGGGGATCGACCGCATGTTCGTAATAGGAGGAGATCGGGCCACCACTTGGCAGGATCAGTTTTTGTAGATTTACCGGAGATTCGTTGATCAGATCGACGATCCGAGACCGCGAGCGCGTCCGGGGCGTCGTTTTACATTTTATGTGTATTTTATTTTTATTTTTTGTCTTGTATTTAGCATTTTAAGACACCGGACGTAACCGATGATCATAATCGTTCACGCAGGGTGCCCAACCGCACACTCTTGTTATAAATAGGGGCGGGCGCTGCAATTTACATTCATTGTTGATTTTGTAAGAGAATCCAGAATTTCAGCAATCACTTGTGGTGCGACGCCGCGAGCCCGGGGTGCGACATTATTTTGTTTTTGTTGTTGCAATATATCATTTTGGAATATATCAACTGATTTATTCCTGTGATACATCTGGGGCTGCAAGTTGATTTGAGCCAGATTGACTCGGCCTCAAAAAAAGCTCAACTCGAGCTCATGAATTGAAAAGCTCGTGAGCAGTTCTAGCTCAAGTCGAGCAAAATGTGTTCGTCGAGCTCGAGCTTGAAAAATTGGTAAGCTCGACTCGAGCTTGACTCATTTGCACCTCTAGATATTCATTTTTCATATTGGAATATATTGTTTGGTTGTCTAGGTTATCTTTGCCCTAGCTTTGGACTCCCTTCTTTCTCTGATTTTCTTCCTTGCACCCGTCCCATCTTTAACTTGGCCTTTGATTTTGAACTGCGTGTTCCATTGTTACGGGTCCAAATGTTACGGAACAACACGACGACGAGCCACCATGACAAGTCTACACGCGCCGGGCGCATATATCGCAAGGGCCCGCCAAGACCGCGAAGAATATTTAATAATAACTAGGTTGCTTTATTTGTTGACGCATTTTTAGTATTTCTAGTATTTCCTAATTTCAGTATTTCCTAATTTCTAGTATTTCTTAATTTCAGTATTTCCTTTTATATTCGCTCCTCGCCACTATAAGAGGGCCGACAGAGCTTGTAATCTTTATCTTGGAATGCATGAAGATTTCTAGGGTTGCTCCCTAATTTTGTCTCTTTTCGTCCTCCTTCATTCTCGCTCACCCCCGCCGTCCCTTCCAATGCCGGATTCCTGCTGGAATATTTTTCGTGATTGTATCAATTGGTCTGACCTACCGGATCGCCCGCTCTCGCCGCTGGTGCTCGAGTTTGCCTAAGGAATTCAGAAATCTATCTCCCTGGTCCACTGACCCGCACAACACCCGATCCCCGCCAACCCGTGTCATCGCGACACAGCCATGTTTCCGAGACACAACACCCGATCCCGCGTCGCCATAGGAAAGACGAGCGGCCCGATCGTTGTTGCCGTTCTGCACGACGCACGACCCAGCCGACGCGCGGTCCACCCTTGCCGGACATCCTAACCCCGATCTGCCTCTGGCTTACGCCGCCAGTGCCGATCCGCCACGTCCTGCCCTCCAGCAACCGGATCGGTCCGCTTCACCCCCTCCAACAACCGGATCGACCTCCGACGTTCTTTTCGCACTCGAGCCGCCCCGATCTTCCACAAAGCCTTCTCCAACACTCGGCTGATCCAGCCGCGCCCCAACCCCGCCGCTGCAGCCCTCCGGATCTTCCGCCGCCCATGGCCTCTATTCTGCATCGTTCTCTTCTCGGCGCCTGGCCCCGCTCCACTCCGGGTATCGACCGTCCTTCACCTGTGCCGCAGGGCTTCTGTCAGTCGGATCTGTTTCCCCTTCCCTTTCTGCTGCAGGAAGGTCGCCGCCCCTGGCCTCTATTCTGTTGTGCCGATCGTTGTGCCGCCACAGATATCGCCGACATCACATCCAGCGTACATCCCGGGCACCATGGCCGCCTCCCAATCCGCCGCTCCCGCGTCGCTGTTCTTGATGTCGCCTACCACCAACCCTTCGGCTAGATTTCTTTGACCTGGCTACAAAACTTTTGGCCACATGCTCCCCCCTCCACGCCAAAATCGATCGTCTTCTCGTGTACCACGGACGGGCTTCTGCAACCCCCCACGAGGTTTCCTGCCCTAAGCCGTCTCCACCACGGTTGCCTCCTGCACCATGCGAAAGTTTTCCGACCATGCCACCTCTCTCCACGGTCTCTAATGCACCACCTCTCTCTACGGTGGTCGTCCCTCCGCCGCTTCCATCGGCCGCATAACCGCCTCTTCTGCCTCCCCGTCCGGTAAACTCGTCGCCCCCTCTACCGGCTCTTACTCCTCCGGCTCCAGTCTTGCCACCCCCTCCGATCATCTCACTGTCTCCTCTCCCGACTCTCGCTCTGCCGGCCCCTCCCCCGCCGCTTCCACCGGCCTCATCGCCGCTTATTCTGCCGCCCCGTGCCCCGTTGCTCCCGACGGATTCTTTCCTGCTGTCGGCTGTCGCGTCTCCGACATCCTTGTGGCGGCTGCTCACCACCGCCCCTCCGACCTTGCGGAAGACATTACTTCCGCCGCATGTCCTTCCGATGGCGTCATCGCTACTCACCAACACCGTCTCCACTGCTACGTGCTACCTATCCTTGTTCTGGTGGGAGGTCAAGGAGCAGATGATCCAGCCACCCGCTTGGTACACGAGCTTGAGGGCAAGCTCGTTTTGAAGGAAGGATTAAGTGTTACGGGTCCAAATGTTTCGAAACTACACGACGACGAGCCACCATGACAAGTCTACACGCATCGGGCACGTATATCGCAAGGGCCCACATAGACCGCGAAGAATATTTAATAATAAATAGGTTGCTATGTTTGTTGATGCATTTTTAGTATTTCTAGTAATTCTTAATTTCAGTATTTCCTAATTTTAGTATTTCCTTTTATATTTGCTCCTCGCCACTATAAGAGGGCCGACGGACCTTGTAATCTTTGGAATGTATGAAGGTTTATAGGGTTGCTCCCTAATTTTTTCTCTTCTCGTCCTCCTTCATTATCACTCACCCCCGCCGGCCCTTCCCCTTGTCAGATTCCTCCTGAAATTTATTCGTGATCGTATCATCCATTGTCGTCGACGATTTTCCAACATTCTCTAGCTTTCTTCTCCTCATAATATTATCATTACTTGTGTAACATACAACAACACTCAAGCCTTTATCTCACTGCAGTGGGGTCGGCTATATTGATCCTTTGTTGCCATTGTGCCCTATCTTTTGTCAAAATCTCACTAGTGTTTAAGTACATCATGTCTTTTCTTATAGTTTCATTCCAAGTCTTTATTGGTCTACCCCTCCCTTGTTTAATATGCCTAGTGACTAGACTCTCACAATGCCTAACAGGTGCCTCTAATGGTCTCCTTTGTACATGTCCAAACTATCTTAGTCGAGCTTATCACATCTTCGTTGCAATTTGTGCTAATTCAGTCGTATCCCTGATACATTCATTCCTAATTTTATCCAATCTCGTGTGTACACACATCCACCTAAGCATTCTCATCTCCACAACTTCAATTTTTTGCTCATGTACACAATTCACTTCCCAACACTCAGAACCATAGAGCATTGCTGGTCTAGTTATAGTACGGTAAAACTTGCCCTTAAGTTTTAATGGCACCTTACGATCACATAAGATCTCTGACGTGCCTCTCCACTTCAACAACCCACTTGGATTCTATGTGTCACATCTTTATCAATACCTCCGCCTTTTTGAACTATCCATCCAAGATGCTTAAAACATTCACTATGAGAATATCTTGATCAGCCAACTTAATAACGAAGCCATCCGCCCTTCTTGCACTGCTAAATTTAAGCTCCATATACTCTGTCTTTGCTCTGCTCAACCTAAAACTCATCTTTCCTAAAGTGTCTCACAAAGATTCAAGTTTTGCGTTTACACCCTCACACGTCTCATCGACCAAAACGATATCATCCGCAAACAATAGACACTAAATAATTGCTTGTTGGATATGTTTGGCGAGCTCATCTAAGATAAGGGTAAAGAGATAAGGGCTTAATTCCAAACCTTGATGTAAGCCAACAGTGATAAGAAATTATTGTGTCAATCTCCCAAATGTCTTCACCCTTGTCACTGAATTTGTGTACATATCTTTGATTATGTCAATATATGATACATTTACATCTTTCTTTTCTAAGACTCTCCATAAAATCTCTTTAAACTCTATCATAAGCATTCTTAAGATCGATAAATAGCACATGCAAATCTTGTTTTCTTTCTCGGTAGTTGTCAATGAGTCTCCTCAAGAGATGTATAGCTTCCATGGTCGACCGCCCTGACATGAATCCAAATTTATTCTCCGAGATGTTAGTCTCTCGTCTTACTCTTCTTTCTATTACTCGTTCATATAGTTTCATGATATGACTTATCAATTTAATTCTTCTGTAATTAACATAATTTTGTATATCTTCTTTGTTTTCATACAAAAGTAGCAAGATACTTTCTCTCCATTGGTTTGACATCCTTTTTGACTTCAGTATCTTATTGAAAAAACATGTAAGCCAAAAAATTATTTCATTTCCTAGACATTTCAATACATCGATGTGTATATCGTCTGACTCAACCACCTTTCCATTTTTCATCTTCTTTATAACATCATTTACCTCTGATAGTGTTGATTTCGTTGGAGCCACCTAAAAGGAGAGATTAGGAAGGGTTAGTTTGCTAAACCCGTGAACAGTGGAAGTGACTTGTTTGCTTTGAGATTTCGTGAATCCACTTGTGTGAGAGCGAGTGAATTTATGTTGTTAGCTTGTGGCCTGCTTGCTTTGTTGATTGATTCCGTGGAACCACCTCGTGTGAGGGAGCGCTTTAATTCCTTGGTGTCGTGTGCGATAGCGGTCAACCTCGGAGCGGAAGATCGAAGGTAATAAGAAGTTTCTCGCGTGATTGCCATCAACTTCGGATACCGAAAGACGTTTCTTTCCGTGGGTAACTTGTTTCTATATTTTCTCGTAGGTTAATAGACTCATTGTTGTGTTTTCGCCCGAGTTTTGTCAGCAAACGCTACGTCGAAAACTCCAAACGAAAACGTATTTGGAGTTCACGATTTTCGTTTTGCTACAACAAGGAGGAACAAAACGAAAGTTGCGAATTTCGTTCCCCGGGTTAGGAATCGAACCATTATTTAAGAAAATCCTTTTTAAACAAAAACAGCTTTGTTTGTGTTTTATAAAAAAAACGTTACTTAAAATTATAAGTCAGCGCAACACCTGCTCAAATTGTTTGCGAAATTCATATTTCATTGCACACATTTAGGGTTTTCTAGAAAAAGCCGATATGCGCTCAAACCCTACGCGCCGTCCTGCATTAATTTTGGGATCAAAGACAGATTGTCAAAAATTTTTCAAATTTTTGGATCCGCCCTGCGTAGAATAGGAACCCGCATAGCATTTAAATTTTTTTCAAAAAAAAGTTCTTTAAACATATTTATGCATTTGCATTTTTTTGCCTGTTTACATGCATTTGCGTAGTGGTAGGTTATTGAGTATGAGTTCACAACGCCACCATTCACCACCTGAACACCTTCACGAGGTAAACCCAGAGATGCGTCAAGTTGAGCTTGGTCAACTGAGTCGTGGGAACGAGGGGAATGAACCACCCCCATGGATTCTGCCATTCACCCACCAAATAGCTGAGTTGAACCGGGCCATACGAGAAGGGTTTGAAACCCTTAGTGTTAGAATAAATAGCTTAGAAGTACCCCCTCGAGCGTCAATGCCACCTCTAGTTAGAGATGAGCATTCGGTGCGACCCCATTATGAGGCTCCACCACCTTATGGAGAAAGGTCTGCACTTAGGAGAAACCCTCTTTTCGAGGAAGAGGTTAGAAATCTCATAGATAGGTATGAGTCTGAGTACGATCAGGGTAGGAATTTCCCGAGGAATTTCCCTGAACCCCAATGAGAGCCCTTCCTAGGTACGCAAAATCATTATCAGGAGAGACCCTATAATGATGTAGGTAGAGAAGAGCGACCGCGAGACCATCATAGGCCAATACCAACCATGCACCGTGATGATCGGCCTAGAGATTGGCATCGACCGTCACCCCCACGACGTCGAGACAATCGTGATCCTTACGACGATGATTATGACTATCCTCCTCGGGATAGGCGACCAGATCTTACACGTGTTGTGAAGTTAGATCCGCCACTTTATGATGGATCTATGGATCCCAAGGTCTTTTCAGACTGGTTTATAGACATAGAGACCTATTTTGATTGGTATCGTATGACGGAAGATCAAAGGGTACAGTTTTCCAAGATGAGGTTATCTGGGCGAGCAAAAATCTTTTGGATAGTTGAGGAACGTAGTATAGAGAGGAATGGACGCCTTCCCATTACACATTAGGCACACATGAAAGTCATATTGGAGGAGCAGTACATTCTCCAGTACTACCAGACTCATCTACGAGACGAGCTGATGTCTCTACGTCAAGGGTCCAAATCAGTTTCTGATTATTTAGCTGAAATGAAGGATCTTATGATTAGGTGCAACGTAGTCGAACACCCAGGTGATACATTATCTAAATTTAAGTGTGGACTACGATCTGAGATTCGCGATGAGTTGATTCGATATGGTCGCTATTCCTTTGCTGAGACCGTATCTATCGTCATCGATATAGAGGAACATCAAAAGAGAATCTCCCGGTTCAAAACTCAAAACAAAACAAATACTTCCTATAAGAAAGAAGAATCAAAAGGTAAGGAGAGTGCGAACAAGCCTACCTTGACCTTTGCGAGAGATCAGAAAGGGAAATCCCCTATGGGAACTGTGACCCCTTCACAGATCCGATGTTATGAGTGCCAGCAGATGAGCCATATATCTAGTGATTGTCCCAAGAGGAGAGACACACTAGTTATTCATGAGGTGACTGGGGAGGATGAGCCTATAAAAGAAGCTGGAGTCGAGAGAGACTCACACATTTTGAATGAAGAAGTGTACAGTACGCCTAGTGATGAGGAGATAGATCCCGACGTCCTAGTGGTGAAATGTATGTTTTCTACGCCAAAGGAATCAATCGATTATTGGTGGACGAACATCTTCCAAGCCTACTTCAAGGCTGGGGAGAAAGTGCGTCGTTTAGTAGTAAATAGCGAGAGTTGTATGAATGTGATTGCTGAGACAGCTTTAGCCCGCATGAGACTCATTGCTGAGCCGCACCCTTCCCCGTTCCAGGTAGCTTGGGCCACCAAGACTACCTTATTAGTGACTAGGAGATGTTTAGTGCCCATCACTATCAGCCCGTATGCCGATAGGATTTGGTGTGACGTTATGCCTATGGATGTGTGCCACGTATTACTAAGGAGACCTTGGTTGTATGACCGAGATGTACTCATACATGGCAGGTCCAACACTCGCTCCTTTCTACTGGACGGAAAGAGAGTAGTGTTGAACCCGGTGCGACCCACAACACCAACATCCCGCACGAGTAGTAGTGCGAAAGAATCTCTTCCTCCCACTGAAAGGAAGAAGACTCTTAGCATTATACGAGACACTGATTTCCATCGAGAGAGCTTCGATGGTGAATTTTATTATGCCTTCGTGGTTTTACAGGCATCTGACGTATTAGAGAAATATGAGTATATTCCTATACTTGCTAGGAGACTCTTAGAGGAGTTCCAGGATATACACCCTGATGAGCTTCCGGCTGAGTTACCTCCCATGAGATGTATTCAGCATGCGATAGATCTCGTTTTTGGAGCTTCCCTCCCACATTAACCACATTATTGATTGAATCCTGCCGCCCATGAGGAGCTGCAGAAACAGATCGAAGAATTACTTGATAGAGGCTTTATCCGTCATAGCCTTAGTCCATGTGCGGTGTCTGCCCTCCTTGCCTCAAAAAAGGATGGTACTTGGCGTATGTGCGTTGACAGTCGTGTTGTCAACAAGATCACTATGAAATACCGATTCCCGATACCCCGACTGGATGACATGTTAGACATGTTGACTGGAGCCACGATCTATTTTAAGATCGACCTTCGTAGTGGTTATCATCAGATTCGCATTCGCGAAGGAGACGAGCGGAAGACTGCCTTCAAGTCGAAGGATGACCTTTACGAGTGGCTTGTGATGCCCTTTGGGTTATCCAATGCCCCTAGTACTTTCGCTCGGATGATGACCCAGGTCTTTAGACCCTATATTGGGAAGTTTATAGTGGTTTATTTCGACGACATTTTGATATATAGTCGGACTGAGAGTGAGCACTTGACTCACCTACATATTATTTTCGAGCTCCTGCGAGCCGAACGACTATATATAAACTTGAAGAAGTGTGTATTTATGGCTGAGTCTATTATCTTTCTTGGATATATAGTGAGTTCCGTTGGTATCACTATGGATCCTGAGAAGGTTCGAGCGATTCGTGAATGGCCTACCCCTCAGAACATTCACGATGTCCGTAGCTTTCATGGACTAGCCACATTTTATCATCGATTCATTAAGAACTTCAGTACGATTATGACACCTGTCACTGAGTGTATGAAGAAGGGAAACTTTCAGTGGACATCATCGACAGCTAGAGCCTTTGAGATTATCAAGGGTAAGATGTCCACTGCACCTGTTTTGAGAGTCCCTGATTTCAACCAAGTATTTGAGGTATCCTGTGATGCCTCAGGAGTTGGGATAAGAGGTGTACTTAGTCAAGAGGGTCACCCCGTTGGATTTTTCAGTGAAAAGTTCTCAGGCCCGAAGCTCAATTATTCCAACTATGAGCGCGAGTTCTATGCGATTGTACAGACGTTACGTCATTGGAGGCATTATCTATTGCGTAAGTAATTTGTCCTCCACTCTGATCATCAGGCGTTGCGTTATATCAATTCGCAACAAAAGTTGAACCATCAACATACTAAGTGAGTTTCATATTTACAAGAATACACCTTCGTTCTCAAGCACTATAAGGGAACGGAGAATAGAGTTGCCGGCGCCCTTAGTCGAGTCACCCTTGTATTATCACAGTTGCATACTCAGGTGATAGGATTTGAGCGTGTCAAGGATGACTGTTCTAGTTGTCCTGATTTTAGCGGTATTTATGATGCGATACGTTCGAATCTCTATCACGATGAGACCGATTATCTCATTCGAGACGGATATTTGTTTCGTGGGACCCGTCTGTGTATTCCCCGCACCTCGTTGCGAAACTTCATTGCATGAGAATTACATGGCGAAGGCTTAGGTGGACATTTTGGACGTGATAAGACAATAGCCTTAATAGAGGAGCGTTTCTATTGGCCCGAGATGAAGTGGGTTATCGCTCAGATTGTCAGTAGCTGCCGTACTTGTCAGGTAGCGAAGGACAATAAACAACCCGCTAGATTATATACACCTTTACCGGTGCCTAATATTCTTTGGGATGATGTTAACATGAATTTTGTGCTTGGGTTGCCGCGCACATTTAGGAAACACGATTCCATACTTGTAAAATGGTGTATTTCATCCCTTGTAACAAAACCGATGACGTCTCTCATATAGCCCGTATTTATTATAAAGAGGTTGTCACACACCGAGGGATACCAAAGACTATCATTACCGATCAAGACGTTAAGTTCACCAGTTATTTTTGGAAGTCACTCTGGAGACTTTTAGGTACTAAAATTTTATTTTCGACCGCTTATCATCCACAAACTAACGGTCAAACTGAAGTTGTGAATATAAGTTTAGGAAATTTATTGCGATGTTTGGTAGGAGATCACCAGGAAAATTGGGATCTGATTCTTCCGCACACTCAGTTAGCATATAATAATTCAAAGAATAGATCTACGGGTTTATCACCTAATGAGGTTGTTCATGGTCACACTTCACGAGTTCCGCTAGATTTAGCACCACTACCACACACTTTTAGTACTAGCCAGTTTGCACATGAGTATGCATTGCATTTGCATGATTTGCATAAAGAGACTGAGCAAAAGTTGCATAGTACTTATGATCTTTACGCAACTCAAGCTAATAGGCACAAAAGAACTACTAGTTTTAAGATGACTTGGTTATGGTCAGCTAAATCCGGAATGGTTACCATCAAGTACCATAAAAAAGCTAGCTGACCGTAGAACTAGACCCTTTATAGTGGTAAAATGGATTGGGCAGAATGCATATGAACTAGAGATGTCTTTCGTTTAGTGAGCAAATTTTGTTTTTAACGTAGTCGATCTGACTTTATTCCACGATTACACGCATGAGTCTTTGGAATTTCCATTGCCTTCTCCTCCAATTGATTCTTCTGGGTTGGTGAGTGAGAGTGAGGAGACACATTCAGAACATACCGACATTCATTCCGCTACTGACATGTCCATTGCAGTTCCTCCCATTTCCACTAACAGCTTTCAGGTTGAGCATGAGATACCAGATGAGTCTACTATACCAGTTGCCAGAGCTGCTGATCGACTTCCGCGACAGATTTTGATTCCCGAGCAGATATTGGATGACGAGACAGTGACCGCTACTGATGGTGGTTTGCAAAGATACTTGGTTCGTTGGCATGACAGACCAGAGACTGAGACCAGCTGGGTCTTGGCCGAAGAGTTAGAGCGCATGAATGCTGATCTTTTACAACACTGCCGATCGGAGCACTCATCAGAGATGAGTGATTTCGAGAGGGGGAGAGTTGGTGGAGATCAACCCAGATCAGGTCGTCGTAAAAGTGTCCGACGTCGCACCCGTTAGGACCTCTATCGGCCTTAAGCGTTGCATACTTGTGCATTTTGTGTCATGTTCCTTATTGCATTTTATTTGTATTTTTTATATTTGCATATATATATATATATAATTACTTATTTGAGTATAAATATACATATGTATATATAATTATTTAATGAGTAATATACGTATATATGTCTTATAACGTATATATCTTTATACTATAAGCAAACTTCAAAATAGTCATGTTGTAACTTTCGTTTTCCCGAAATACCCCTCAGTCATGGTGTAACATTTTAATGCTAAAATACCCATCATTTTTCTTATTCATGTACTCATTTGAATGGTTTTTTTGTCATTTGATCATAATTTTTTTTATTCTCCTACTCATTTGCATAGTTTTTTTCTTATTCCCCCTACTCGCCGCCCCACCATTGTTGCTGCCCCCGCCAATGTCGTCACACCCTCCCCCGCTCAATGTCGCCGCCCCCGCCCAATGTCGCCGCCCCCAATCATTGTCACCGCCCCCAATCATTGTCGCCGCCCCCAATCATTGTCGCCGCTCCGGACCAATGTTGACGCCCCCGACCAATGTCTCCCCCCCGACAAATATCGCCGCCCCCGACAAATGTCTCCGCCCCAAACCAATGTTGCCGCCCCGCACGGGGTCTCCCGTGCACGCCTGCTTGTATATATATAAGTTACGTTAAAAGAGAACCGGTTCAGATGTTTCCGCTTTCATCTCCACGATCCCGTGCAACTGTTCATCCTCGTCGATCTGTCCAAGATGCTTGAGCTTCTTGCGGCCACCTGAGGTGCGAGCTTCACTCGACTGCCCACGATCCCGCTGCTCCGCATGTCGCTCCACGTCACACATCTTTCTGGGCAAGTCCCGATGTCTTGATCCCTCTTCCCGGTGGTTTTCAGCACATGTCCAAGCTTCTATCATGGAAGTTCTTCCACGAAGCTAACAGTTAAAGGTTATTTTCGTGTTTTCTTTGCTTCCTATAAATGCGAGTGTTGTATGTATTCTTGAGGAGAAGAAATTGATGAAAGATTTGTTGTTTTGTTTCCGGAACTGCTGCTGTTTCGACTTCCCGTTGAGAGGAGATTGATATTGTGATGTTTTTTTCATTTGAGGAGGTTTCTGTTGTTGTTGTTTGCGTCCATCGAGTCTTGTCGTAGAAAGTTGATTGCTGTTGTACGTTGTGTTCAGTTCCCGTTTAAGAAGACAATGAACAGTAACATTGATGTATTAGTTAATATCTGTTTCTGCTAGAGAGAAGGAGATTTTAGAATTTCAACTGCTTGTGTGTGAGAATATATTGATTAAGGTTTTCTTCTTTTACTGTTGATTCCGTTGGAGCCACCTAGAAGGAGAGATTAAGAAGGGTTAGTTTGCTAAACCCGTGAACAGTGGAAGTGACTTGTTTGCTTTGAGATTTCGTGAATCCACTTGTGTGAGAGCTAGTGAATTTAAGTTGTTAGCTTGTGGCCTCCTTGCTTTGTTGAGTGATTCCGTGGAACCACCTCATGTGAGGGAGCGCTTTAATTTCTTGGTGCCGTGTGCGATAGCGGTCAACCTCGGAGCGGAAGATCGAAGGTAACGAGGAATTTCTCGCGTGATCGCCATCGACTTCTGTTACGAAAAGACGTCTCTTTCTTTGGGTAACTTGTTTCTATATTTTCTTGTAGGATAATAGACTCATTGCTGGATTTTCGCCCGAGTTTTGTCAGCAAACGCTACGTCGAAAACTCCAAACGAAAACGTATTTGGAGTTCACGATTTCCGTTTTGCTACGACAAGGGGGATTGACTTTGTTTGTGCTTTATAAAAAAACGTTGCTTAAATTCATAAGTCAGCGCAACAGCAGCTCAAATTGTTTGCAAAATTCATATTTCATTACGCACATTTAGGGTTTTCTAGAAAAAGCCGACAGACGCGCAAACCCTACGCGCCGTCCTGCATCAATTGCTTGTTTCATTTTTTTCTCTTATCATAATTTAAAACCTGAATTATTTAAAAATTTAGCATTCTCACTCACCCATCTAGTCTCTTGCAGGCATAAAATATTTATAATTCTCCTAATCATTGTATCCACTACTTCCATCGTTTTCTCCGTAAGCGTATCTATATTCTAACTTTCAAACCTAATTCGGTCACAATTCTTACGACATACTTCCCTAGGACGTCTAATATGTGAGGATTTTTGCTTATTTAACACTACATCCAGGTCTTCTTGGAGGTGTAGCGGTCCTTGCCAAGACGCCGCATTCGGACCATACGACGAATACTCTTGCAAATTTAATACTACACCCAAGTTTTGGAGATGCAGCGGTACTTGCCAAGATGCCGCATTCGGACCATGCGACGTGTTACTTATGGGGAACAACATAGCTTTTGCACAATTTATCAAATGATTCATATTCATAAGGGTGACTAAATTTTACGCTGGCTGTCTACCTAACACAACCTTCACCATTTTTCATCCGGGCTTGGGACCGGCATAGGCTGGTTTATTACTTGTGTAACATAAAATAGTTAAATTAGTTTGATAGATTTAGAGATTCAATAAATGTTAAACTATTAATATATAAAAAAATATATAAATAAGAAATGCTTATATTTATATATAATCATTATATAAATATTAGAATCATATATATAGTTGATTTAATAGAAGCTTCTTTTAATTAGATATTTAGATGTGGTGATTTCTTTGTTCTCAATTGAATGGGTAACTATTCAAGTTGAATCTGACTGAAAACTCTGAAATGTTTCTCTAATTTTAATGTCAGATTGTTTTTGGTGGGAGGAATCAACTTAGGCCTTGTGCATACAAGAGATCATAAAGATCAAATTTTTGCTCAGGTTATGAGCTTGACTTGTAACTTGGATTGAACATATTTGAATACATTTAGATTAGACTAAAAATCTGAGTTGTTTTCTAATTTGGATTCTTCTCAACCTAGCCATGGTGTATTTTATGGAAACAATTTACAGACCTTTACATCTTCATGGGGATTGGCTCAGAAGTTAAGAAAGTTATCTGTCTTCAAACCCGACTTTTCGGGTCCCTGAAATTTCTTCTGTCCAATATTGCGCGTGTTGATGGTGTTAATTTGTTTGTTAAAATCCAGCGATGTGCAGCCGTCTTTTGGGTGGGATTCGGATTGAGAAGGGGCAAGGGTTTTTGGTTGCTTATCATAGCAGAAAGCAAATTCGTATTAGGTTGCAGCTTTGTTACTGCAAATACCTCTCCAAATCAGGATGGGCCTGCCATGAGTGAAATACAATGAACATGATGCAAACACAAATTAGATCAAGCACACTAAGATTTACATGATTTGTTTAAAACAAATTTTTGACTGCAAGAGAAATTGTATCCGGTTCATTAAAATCCAAAAAAATAATAGAGAAACTCATGCGCCACTATGGTTGGCTTTACTTCAGATCTTATGCATTCTTTACGGCTCCGTTTGGGGGGACTTATTTTCACCGGTCAAGCGGTCATGACCGCATGAACCGAGACTTAAATAAGTCCCGGTTCATGAAAAACGGTTCATGCGGTCATGACCGCTTGACCGGTGAAAATAAGTTCTCCCAAACGGAACCTACATTGATGATGATCGTTAAATGCGAAAGACCAAACTGGTTCGTCTAACTGACTCAGTTAACCAAGCCATTTTTGATCTCCATTAATTATCAAAATATCCTTTACTTTCAACGTCCTCAACATTGGTGGCGAGAACCGTTTCTATTGCTGAGCACATCTTACACATCCATGGAGGATTAGCTTAGGATACCCTAGTGGCCATAACTGAGACATCAACATCTTGCTAATGTTGTTCTGAGCTTCCAAACCTTTGGCTTCCCACCGATTGCAGTCATCTGCAACTGCACCAAATTCACCAGCCTCATGTGGTCAATCATATTCTGCGGCATGGCGCCTGCCTCCTGATGGCGGTCATATGAACCCGTGTTGGCACTTTGCGTGCACAACTTTGTAGGAGTGATATATTATGTGGGCCTTCTTCCTGTGCACCCGTGTAATCTTGAAATCTATGTGGGTTCCTTGCAAACAGCCTCGCACCAGCCTCAGTATTCTTTGGTGCAATTTCTGTCTCTTGCTATACCTGTATGTTTCCTCCATAAATTCTCCAGAAACACAATACACACACTTTTTTTTCTAGTAGAAGTAACTGATGGGAGCAAAAGTGAGAAAAATGAGGAAATCTAGACTTATTAGGTTCTTATAGCTCCTTCCTTTCAAAATTTTCTTTAATTTTGTTTACCTCAATTGAAGGGGAGCCTTGGCGCACCGGTTGAGGTGTTGCCGTGTGACCATGAGGTCACGGGTTCGAGTCCTAGAAGTACCCTCTTGCAAAAAATACAGGGTAAGGTTTGCCTACATTCCCAAATTGTGGTGGGACCCTTCCCCGGACCCTCGCTGAGCGGGGATGCTTTGTGCACCAGGCTGCCTTTTTTTTACCTTAACTAATTTACTCATTCGGCCATACTAGACCAACTATCTGTTTATTAAACTGTGTCATAAAATGAGTAGTTATTCTTGAAAATTCTGCTTAGTTCCAACTTTTGGGTTCCTTTGATTCATATTTTGCATTTCCTTATTGTTTCTCCCTTCTTCACAGGGAAAATATTGCCGTGTACGCAACGGATTACCAAGCGAATTTCATGCTCGGTTATTGTTCCGTGTACATCTTCATGCAGACATTTATGATTCCTGGAACCATTTTCATGTCCCTGCTGGCTGGAGCCCTTTTCGGAGTCTGCAAAGGCATTATTTTGGTGGTTTTTACAGCAACCGCCGGCGCATCATCCTGTTATTTCCTTTCAAAAATTATTGGCAGACCCCTGGCTGGCTGGTTGTGGCCCGAAAAGCTACGGTTTTTCCAGGCAGAGGTATGCGTGCAATGCCTAATTTCTCTAGCCGCTTTGCACGAATGATAACCTTTTTATTAGTCTTTTGCTGATGTGGCATTCATATGCTCAAATTATGGATGCAGATCGCCAAGCGCAGGGAAAAGCTTCTAAATTACATGCTGTTTTTAAGAATAACTCCGACACTGCCAAACACGTTCATAAACTTGGCATCTCCGATCGTCGACATACCGTTTCACATATTCTTTTTTGCAACACTGTTTGGCCTCATTCCGGCGTCTTTTATTACAGTCCGAGTAAGTTACTCCTCATAACCATGTAAAATTCATTGTATATTCGATGCCGGAGCCTTTCTTACTGTAGCTGTTCGCATACAGGCTGGCCTTGCTCTCGGTGATCTGAAATCTCTCAGGGATCTGTATGACTTCAAAACCATGGTAGTTCTCTTCTTGATTGGATCTGTCGCCATATTTCCGAGTATTTTCAAGCGGAAGCGAACATACGAATGAACAAATAGCGAGCACCGCGAGCCTTCCGTGTAAAATCTAAAGAACTACAGTGTTGACTTCAATATGCGTGTTTGCGTTTTTGATGTCACGGCAAAAAAGATAGGATGAGCACGCATTTATGGAGGTCTTCCTCTGTTTCATGAGTGGTGATAGATAATTTTTGTGCCTTCGCTCTCATGGCAGTCAGCTATTAGCAGAAACAAGAGGCAGTGTTTTCAAAGAAGAGGACCCTCTTTTTCCGCCAATCCTTGGATGCCATGGGTGAGCTCCAGGTATGTTTTAGGGTCTGATAGCTAACTTTGATTCTGATTGCCTCTCCAGTTACTTAACTACTAAGAGGTTTAGGGGTGGTGGGATTACATGGTGTGCCTGTGAATGTAATATTGTTGCATTTGGTGGGTTCTTCATGCCATCATATACATATTTTAAAATTTCATGGTTAGTGCTTACAAATAACCACTTCAGCTTGCCCTTTGTGAATGCTTCTTTTATCTGATTTCTCATTCGACTATATGCACACCAAAATAATGAAAAGCTCAAAGTTGGCTGTTCTCTGTAATCCTAAATTCTAAACCATAAACTCTCATTTGATTAAATGCACCAATTATGGTGTTATGTGCTCGAACGAAAGCTCAAAGTTGCCTGTTCTCTTTGACTGCCATTAAGGCTCCGTTTGGGGGGACTTATTTTCACCGGTCAAGTGGTTACGACCGCATGAACCGGACCTTAATTAAGATCCGGTTCATGCGGTCGTAACCGCTTGACCGGTGAAAATAATTCCCCCCAAATGGAGCCTAAAACTCGACATATGGACGATATCAAGAACTTTAAGGCTGTTTGATCATCAACTTAAAGCGTCCATATTTTTATGAATAAATGGCTCAGTGATTATATGAGAATGTAACTGTTTTTTTTTTTGCTTTTTTTATTGGGCATCTAATCATCATTTTATGTGTTCAAATGTTTGATGAATGATTAATTTATCATTAAAGGTTGATCAACATATAGTTATTATAACAACAACACTCAAGCCTTTATCCCACTATAGTGGGGTCAGCTATATGGATCATTTGTCGTCATTGTGCCGTATCTTTTGTCATAATCTTACTAATGCCCAAGTACATCATGCATTTCTTTATAGTTTCATTCCAAGTCTTTATTGGTCTACCCCTCTCTTGTTTAACATGCCTAGTAACTAGACTCTCACAACGCCTAACAAGTGTCTCTAATGGTCTCCTTTGTTCGTGTTCAAACCATCTTAGTCGAGCTTCTCACATCTTCTCTGCAATTGACGCTACTCTTGTTTTATCTCTGATACATTCATTCCTAATTTTTCCAATCTCGTGTCCATATATCCACCTAAGCATTCTCATCTCCGCAACTCTCATTTTTTTGCTTATGTACACAGTTCACTGCCCAACACTCAGAACTATAGAGCATAGCTGGTCTAATTGCAGTACGGTAAAACTTGTCCTTAAATTTTAATGGTACTTTACGATCACATAAGAACCCTGATGCGCCTCTCCACTTCAACCAACTCGCTTGGATTTTAGAAAAATTTTAGAAAGCACGGAGCAGAAGTCGAGGATAAATACGTGATGGATTGTTGGTGGTTTTTGCTACACAAAACAGGAATTAAAACCCTACACTATAGGGATCTCATCTACATCATTTCACAATGCATTCGAGTTGAAGAAAAAAAAATCATAACTATGATAGAATTAAACATAGCAGTACATTATTAATACAAACAATTCAAGTTCCAACCAATCCAACAAAAAGAATATGAGAATGCTTTTGATTTCACAGGAAGAAAATACAAATAGGGTAAGAGGGTCTGGGGGGGGTACATTGTATGAGCGTGGAGTCATCAATTTGTGCTCTGTTCTTCTTTGGCTCATCGTTGTATGAGCATGGTTGTGTTTGGGGTGGAGGAAACATTGCCACCGTCTTCTCAACCTGTTGATCAGCCGGTTCTCGATCAGCTTGTCACATTCATTCAGGCACCTGTCATTATTTGAGTGCTGAAGTATCATTGCATCAGCGCATTGCATTTAAAAAAACCAAGGATTGCATTAGGTCAAAAAGATTAAGGCTTCATTTGGCGCGGCATTTTTTGGCCTGCATTTGAAGCAAATATTACTTGACAGCGGAAAACAAATGGTATCTCAAATTAAATCAAAATGACATTTTGGTGCGCGGTAGGAAATGAAGGATTATCAAATATTCTTATTTGTGTTGACATTTTCCGGAGATGGAGCAAAAAAACGCTCAAACAAAGTGAGCATAGAAAAAAAAATACTGGGGAGGAGTCTGAACGGGGCAACTGCTGCGTAGAAATGTGACTTGCATTTTAATCTTATGTGGCTAGCCGGTTGGTTAAATAGTAAACGAGAGGCACATGGCTTGTTTTTTGAAAATAGAAAAAATATTAATTCCTATAACTCACCATAAATCATTGTGCCCGACCATTGATCTCGCCTTATATTTTTGTCATTTCGCGATCTAAAATATGATTATTTTTCAATACGTTCGTATTACAAAACAATCTACATCGCTGAAATCATTGAATAGACCGACATATAGTGCGGGATTGTGTCGTGGGCAAATAGCCCGGGCCCGGCTCGGCAAAAGCACGACTAGGTCTGGCCCGAGAAAAGTCCGGCCCAGGCCAAGACTGGGTTTGGGGCCTTACCGGACCCCCATTTTTGTCAATTGCCCGGCCCGGTGCTTGGGCCGGGCAAACCTCGGGCTAGCCTAAGCCCGACACTGAGCCAAGCAGAAATCCCGTCATGTGGGATTTTTATCCCGCCTATGATTACACCGGATTTTAATCCCGCCTAATCATAGGCAGTATTAAAATCCCGCCTTTTGTATTCAGGCCAGCCCGGGCCCAACCCAGCCTGAGAGTCTAACCAGACTTCCCTTTGAGAGGGAGCCCGAGCCCAACCTGATCCGATTCAAATCGGGTCCGGGTCGAGCTCGGTTGGTAAAAAGCCCGGACCCGATCTGACTTTTTGACCACGACTTTGTGGGTCACAACATTTTTTTTTGTCCCTTTTAATGCACTAAAAAAAGACTGCTAAAGTCAATGCTTCACCCGCAAGCAATATCGTTCCATAAATGGCCATTACAGACTTCACCGGTCGTCTGAAATCTGATCGGGAGAGATGGGGGGTGGTCAAGGCAGTGATGGCGGTGGGCCTGGCAGCGCCGGTGATGGTGGCAACCGGAAAGATGGGGCCAGCGGTTGGAATTTCCGTTCCGGGTCGGGCCAGCAAGGCGGCAGAGATTACCGATGGGGTTCCGGCACCGCCCCTGATGGTACCGGCTCATTCAGCTTCGGGACCACGGGACCCACCGGAGAGGACGGCCAAAACGGTGGCCAGCACGCCTACGGATGGAGCAGCGGAAGCGGCGGCGGCGGCGGAGGCGGTGCCGGAACTGGCGCATATTCCTACTCCTTTGGCGGGGAAGGCGGTGGCAGCGGAGGTACCGCCGGCTTCGGCGGCGGAGGCGGTGGCAGCGGAGGTACCGCCGGTTTCGGCGGCGGAGGCGGAGGCGGAAATTGGGCGTATCCGTACTCCTTTGGATGGGGAGGCGGTTGGCCCGGCTTTGGTGGCCCGGCTTTGGTGGCCCCGGATTCGGTGGCCCCGGATTTGGTGGCCCCGGATTCGGTGGCGGAGGTGCAGGACATAGCGACGGTGGCCGCGGCGGTGATGGAGGGGGTCGCGCCGGAGGCCGCGGCGGTGAAGGAGGAGGTGGCGCCGGCGGCCGCGGCGGTGACGGAGGAGGTGGCGCCGGCGGCCGCGGCGGTGATGGAGGGGGTAGCGCCGGAGGCCGCGGCGGTGAAGGTGGAGGTGGCGCAGGCGGCCGCGGCGGTGAAGGAGGAGGTGACGCCGGTGGACGCGGCGGTGATGGAGGGGGTCGCGCCGGCGGCCGAGGCGGTGATGGAGGGGGTCTCGCCGGCGGCCGCGGCGGTGAAGGAGGAGGTGGCGCCCGTGGACGCGGCGGTGAGGGAGGAGGTGGCTCCGGCGGCCCCGGCGGGCCCGGCGGTGAGGGAGGAGGTAGATCCGGCGGCCGCGGCGGTGACGGAGGAGATAGCGGCGGCGGTGAAGGCGGCGACGGAGGGAAGACAGTTTAATGGTCAATCAGCGGGGAGGGAAGGGTGGTTAGTGGGGGTTGCTATGTTCCTGTTTATTAATGATCTACTCGTTTTGCTTTAAAAAGCCTGTGGCAGTAATAAATGAGGGGCCGAATGATAGTCAAAAACCTGAAATTATTCGCGTTGAAGAGGCCGAATGATAGTCAAAAACTCAATTTGTTCGGAAATTGATAAGAGAGAATAAAGTTGTGTGTGAAGATCGGCGGAAATTACTTCATTTACTTTGGTGTTTGAGTTCACATTTCCCAAGCAGTGGGGATGTTGGGCGATCCTTGTGGGTCTATTGTAAACAGTAAAGGGGTTGATGAGCTGGTTCGATCAGCTTGTATGTGGCAATATTGGATTATCGCTCGGGTTCTTATGAGTTGGTTGAGTTTGTTGCGTATCTACTTAACAAAGAATACACTTACCGAGATTGGCAAGACTGTGAATACGGAACAGGATACATAAAGCTACTCAAAATCAATTGAGCTTCTCAATTCGTGATGAGATGCTGAAAAACTTCATAGTCAAGCGTGCTCGGGCTACAGTAGTACTGAAATGGTGATCTCCTGAGAAATTCATGTGCTGTCCGCTTAACCGGAGATTTCGCTCTCAAAGGGAGGCTGTGACCACCAACAACCCGTCTGTTGATGGAGAGGGGTTGGGTGTTTGGGCTGCGTCCCGAACGATGCTAGGTGAGGCCACGGTGATTCTTGTGTGGTTCAGAGTGGGTCGGCCTTGGGTCGTCACAAGCGTGACCACGAACTCCCAACATGTGCGTATCTGCACACCTTCATCGTGCGCCCTCCTGTGCGCCCCATTACCGACATCTCCCATCACCTATGTCGTATCATCCATTGCCGCTCTTCCAACGAGTTTGACTGGACTACCCATTTTGCCCGAACCATCAGGGAGCAAGGTCTATATCCTCAAAATTGATGATCTAAGAGATCTAAGCCGTGTTTTCTTATTTGCTCGTTTAATGTTCAAGAGAACGTAATTACCTATGCACAGCCAGAAAATCTATAAAAAGGTCTAAGCTTCATTTGAAGGGGATGTATACAAAAAAGGTGCGAAGAGACGGTTCTAAAGTTTCCGGTCAAAGAGTTGTAGACTTTAGTCGTGCTCCAAGGCACGAAAACCATGCTCGACGCTTAACCTCCAGCACGCATTTCTTGCGTGCTAGCTCCATCTCCGAGTCTGCTCCAGTGGGTGCCTCATAGCTCCACACGCTTTGCTCCAGTGCACGTTCTACTGCGTTTTGTTCTTCTCAACACCAACACTTATAAACATTTTATAAACGAGTGGTGACTCGTGTTATGAAACCGGTCAACAGACAGATAATTTCTGAACCCTCAAAAATAATAAGAAACACCGTAAACAAAGAATGTCAAATAAAAGTGGTTTTTCAAAATTAGGTACGTCTACTGTGCATGCAAAATATTTTATTTTCTTTTCTCAAGCATACAATACGACTAATAGGAAGGAAAAAATAAATCGAGAGATTTATGTCAATTTTGAATCCTCCGAGATACGGTCGTACACTTTACGACGAGAAAGAAATCTGGTGGCAAGTGAAGTGTCGGCGGACAAAAGTCAAGCACGCTGCAGCAAGGAAGAAGCCTGTCGACAAAGTTGCAACAAGAAAGAACCCCGACGATAAGAATGACGGCCGCCGACCAAGGAGACACACATACGATTGCAACGGGGAAGAACCCCCAAGTTCGGCCAAGGCCGGTCGACCTCTTTTGCGTTCTCCTGCTAGCCGAAATATTCACTACTTCATGGTTATCCCCTAAAATCGGGTAGAGATGTGGGGCCGATTGGATCTAATCAAGGAAGGAGAAAAAATGATCTTCCAAAAAATACCCTTCATCAGCGAAAGGAAATTATATTCTGCCACCAATGCTCTTTTATAATTACCAGAATTTGGGAAATTCCAAAAGAAGTTACGATTTGTGCGGTCTCCAAAAAAGGATTGGAATGTTTCCAAAAAAATCCAAAAAAGATACCGCCAAGAATTTGATTTCAAAAACAATGACACCTAGATTGTGTGGCTTTCAAAATCAGCATTCACCCATATAGAAAGAGGTGGCAATTACCGTAACAATATTCACATTGACGCCTCTTCCATGGCATGTTCCACCTTTCTGAGATAATGCCAAAATGCTCCATTAATCACCATGATCCAAAGCCAAAGGAACCAACTGACTGAACGTTGGCCGAGAACGGATCATAAGAAAACTCCTCTGATTCTAAGTAGCACACAAACTGGACTGGCGTGCCTGACTCAAAAATGCTCCACCTTGAAGCTAAATCTCAACCGCTCCACCTCCAACGGTGGTCTTCTATAGCATAATAAATCTATCAAGACTTCTGATCTGTGATGTACGCGCGGGAGAGAAGTTGAAAAATGTAGACACACTAATTATGAATGCAAACGAACTGACCTCAACATGGGAAAAATGAACCTCTATGAGAATTAATAAAAAAAAGGTTGATTAGAGACACTTTAAGCTCATGTAGAATGAGTAGTAACAAGGAAAAAACTTTGATAATAAATGGTGACCTAAATTGCACTCACAAAATGAAGTTCTTAAACAAAAAAAATTTAAAAATAAGAGTTATAGTGACACATGTATAGAGATAACATGATTAAAAATAAAAGAAAAAAAGCATGAGTAAATAAAGAGATAATGACCATGAGAGCAAAATAAGAAATGACAAAAAAATAGGAAGCACAAAAGAAAACAAACAAAGGAAAAAGATAAGAAAAAAAGATAAGTGAGAAAAACACTAGATAATGTCATCATTGACATTCTCAAGGCATATGGATGCGACAAACTTTTTCTTATCATCACCAAGAATTTTCTCTTTCTCCTTGTTCTGAAGCTTCCAACAATCCTTTATCCTATGACCACTCTTTTTATAGTAGTTGTAGTGACTATCTGAACTTTTCTGCGACTTGTCTACTCTGTCTGAACTAGACTTACCCTGAGAAAATAAAGCTGAACTTTCAGCAATACCTGAGTCGGACGACATCTTTTGGATGTTATCTGAGAGTAAGGCTGCAATGACCTCTTCCATATCCAAGATATCTTTACTATAGGTGATGGTAATGACCAAGGCTGCAATGACCTCTTCCATATTCATTTGGAAGCAATACCTGAGTCGGACGACATCTTTTGGATGTTCTCTGAGAGTAAGGCTGCAATGACCTCTTCCATATCCAAGATATCTTTACTATAGGTGAGGGTAATGACCATGCCCTCGTAGGACTTTGGAAGTAAGTTCAGAATAATAACTGTCTTGTCCTCTCCCTCCACCTTGATATCCATGCTGAGACACTCAGATAACAGTTTGTTGAAACTTTTTAGGTGGTCATGTAGAGAGGAACCACCTTTCATGATAAACTCGTGCAACTGCTGCTTGAGGTAGATGTGATTGGGGAGAGACTTTGTTATATAAGTAATCTTTAGTTTTGCCAAAAAGACCAGAGACAGTCGTCTCTGAAAGAACTTCATACAACACATCGTCATGTAAGTCAAGCTATATGATAGACAAAGCTCTGAGATCCAAATCCTCCCACATATGATCGGTAACCTCAACATCCTTATTGGCCTTCCCCAATAGGACACGATGTAGACTTTCCTTAATCAGTAGTGCTTTGGCCTTCACTTGCCAGAGGCCAACATAGTGCTTCTCATCAAACTTCACAACTTCAAACTTTGCACCGGGTGTGAAAGATGTCATAAAAACAAACTGAAGAAATCAAGATTGGGAAGAGAGAAAGCAGACCGATGTCGTCACCTATCATTGACCAAACTCGAAATGAAACGTCCAATTAGTCGCTGATCAAACATTGCTCTGATACCACTTGTTATGCAAAATTGATACTATGCAGATATTGTTCTCGATCCAATGGATTGATCTAATGACAAAAAAAATTAGTGCGATCACGAAGCAAAGTAGAACAAGCACAAAAATTGTTAGTGATATTTAGTTTTATGTCCGCTCGTGTCGGGTCCAACTCGGAACGGGTTATTGGGTTGTGTCGCTCTATGACTTGGCTCTACGCTGGAGATACTATATAATCCATATTCTAAACTTGATAGGGTTATGTGGACTATCTTGAGCAAACCCCCTTCTACAAAAATAACTACAGATAAAGAACACCAGATATAAAGTGGTTTCTCGAAATTGGATACACCCATGGTGTAGGCAAAATGTTTTTTCTCAAACATACAATACAGCTAAAATGGAGGAAAAACTAAACCGAGATATTTATGATAATTTTGAATCCTTCAAGATCCGACAGTATAAGTTGTGACGAGAAAGAAATCTAGCAGCAAGAGAAGTGTCGACAACCGAGAGTCTAGCAAGCTGCAGCAAGGAAGAAGCCTGTCAAGAAAGTTACAGCAGAAAGAAGCCCGACGATAAGGATAGCTGATGCCGACCAAAGAGAAACACACGTGATTGCAATGAGGAAGAACCCCCAGGTTTGATCAATGTTGACCGACCTCCTCTGTGTTCTCCTGCTAGCCGAAATCTTTACTACTTCATGGGGATAACCGACCACTCCTTTTATAGGTGAGGAGAACTCTAAAATCGGGTAAAGAGATGGGGTTAACTGGATCTAATCAAGGAAGGATAAAAAATCATCTTCCAAAAAATCTTCTTCATCGGCGGAATAAAAATATATTCTGTCACCAATGTTCTTGCATAATTACCGAAATTTGGGGAATTCCAAAAGGAGTCACGATTTGAGTGTTCTCCAAAAAAGGATTGGAATGTTTCCAAAAAATTCAAAAAAGATACTGTCAAGAATTTGATTCCAAAAACGATGACATCATAGAATGTGTGGCTTCCAAAATCAGCCCTCGCCCATATGGAAAGAGGCGGCAATTACCACAACAAACTTGCCACTATTTAAAAAAGCTGATTTAAAAATTTGACTGCTAGTGGTAGATTTTGTCAGAACTGGGCTTGACCTAGTAGTTTTTTTTGTTTCTAAGTTTTTGACGTAAATGTCTTGTTGTTTGTTATTGGTTCTCTACTTTGAACATTTGCGCGATCGGCTCACTCTTTTCGCTAAGACAGCCTGGTTCGCCTAGTCCATGAAAGCACTGAGCATCCCTCCTTTAGCAATATTTATCTTTATTATTATGATTTTTCTCCTTTAGTTGAATTTATCTTCATTAGTAGGATTTATCTCTTTTACCCGAATTTATCTCTAATCAAAAGAGTTGTTCTTCATAACGCATGTTGTTGCGGTCAAACTCGATGTCCCAATCGGACCGGAATAAACTGGACCGTTTTAGCTCTCGGAACGGCCAAGCGCGCACACAGTTAGTAGAGTAGGTCGATTGTACGCAAGCAGTTTTAACGTGGAAATACCCCTCAACTGGGTAAAAAACCACGTGACGGATCCGTGCCGGTCAAAGTCTACTATTTTCTAGTTGTTACAACTTGTTTGTGAAGTCGAGGGTGACAGAGCACTTCTGCGGTGAGAGAACATTTGCTACAAAGCAGACGACTAGCCGTCGCGCCGGGAGTAGTTACAAATTGCTCTTCACGGTGGTGGTCTTCGGTCAGTGCCTTGCTGATTCTGAACGTGGGAGCGGAGCGCCTGAACTTGCAATTGTGAGGGCCACTTGGAACTTGAGAGGTTGGGCTTCGTCAGGTGGCTTTAACTTGGCTCGCTCGAGGCTCGAGTGCGGCTCGGATGCTGCTCGTAGGAGGAATTCAGCTGACCTTCAACCTGCGGAAGAAGAAGACTCGGAGGAAAAATGTGAGAAATGAGGAGGCTTGCGACTCTTTTTATAGGCTCCAGGGGATGGTTACGGTGGTTATGCGGTTATGCGCACACCATAACCACCCAAAATGAATATTTTCCCGAAGTTTAGGGGTGCGCATTAATACTGCTATTTGCACCCCTAAACTAATAATTAAATTGCTAATTAAATTCGCCCACTAACGTGGTGGTTAGTAGATGGTTATATGCGAATCGGACTGCCGGGGACGCCCCCTATCGATCGGATGACGGGAGCGGAACTCCACGGGCGGCCGGCGAACTCGCCGCCAAGTTCGCCGGCGAGGGGAAGACTGTCGTGGGAGGGGGCGGCCTAGTCGGCCGCGCCGGCGACCGATGGAGGGGGCAGCCCGGGCGGCCCGAGCAGCCGTCCCCCTCGGCCGCGGCTAACGGTCGTGGGAGGCGCGGCCTGGGCGGCCGCTTCATCAGTCGCGGCCGGGGCCAGCGCGACTAGAGAGGGTGGGCGGCCGGCGGCCGGGGAGGAGGTCGGCCGCCCCCCGCCGGCAAAGTGGGGCTCACGGCGGTTTTCCAACTACACGTGATGGGATCAGTGCACGGGGGATCGGGCGCGATGATCGCGCCTGCAGACAATCCTATGATCCCACTTCTTTTGAGGTGAAGATCATGTGTGTGTGGTTATGTGTACACCTAATCTTATAAATGGGTCTCATCCCCAACAATTGCCCCTCGGATCCTTGTTGCACGAGACCGGCTCGGACGAAGAAAAACAAGGATCTTTCTCTGCTCATTTTTTACGGCGGCGATGATGGTGAATGACGATGGACCTTGAGATGGCGAGTAGTAGCGGCCTGCAAACTCGGGTAAAAATGTTAGAATATATTATGGTGGATGAGAGGCGATGAACGTGCCTGGGGAAGGAAGCTAGCATACTCGTGGTCGCGAAGGTGCGTGCGGATGCGTGCGCGAGGTCGCACATGGGCGCGCGTGGTCTTGGTCGTTCGCGATCATGCACGCGCGCGGACGCGTGCATGAAAAATCGTGGGTGCACCCTCATGGGCATGCACGGGGGCGCCCGCATATGCTTGTGTGGGCGCATGCGCGCGTGGGTCTGATCGTGCGTACACCCTGTTGCGCCCGCCTGGCCGCGGGCGCGGGCGCGTTGTAACACCCCAAATTTGACAACAGAACTTTTGGTCGCTATCGCTAGACGACAGTGGGTATCGCCGGCGCCGATAACAATAACACTCGACACCTTTCAACAAATCATTGAGTAAGAGACTACCGCGTGACGATAGCGGGTATCTTGTGGCGATAGCCCAGCTCTCAACGCTCTCAACTCCTTGAAGTGTTGAATGAACTCAATGCACTCAACGCCTTAAAGCATTGAGTGAATTCAACGCACTCGACGTCGTAAAGCGTTGAGTGAGCTATCAGAACGGCGATAGAGGATATCGCCAGGCGATAGTGCCATGTCAGCTAGACACGTGTGAGATGGACTGGCTGCGGTCGATGAGCGGTGGTTGACTAGGGTCAAGGCAGTTGCTGTCGCTATCGCCAGGCGATAGCCGATATCGCTCGGCAATATCCTTTTGTTTGACTTTTCAACCAAAATCGTGGGCTTTGCTCCCTTTTGATAAAATGATCCTGTGGCTGGGATTAATCCCAAGGCCACTTATGCAAAGGAATAGAGGGATGAGAATTCATTCTCTTCTTCTTACTCTCTCTCCTTCTTTCATCCAAGTTCTTGAAAGAAAGAGCTAATGGTTGGAGCTAAGGACTGGAGCTGAGCTTGAAACGCTTGGTGAAGGACATCCAGTAGTCGGAATCAAGATCTGAGGCTTGGTCCGTGAAGAGGAAAGCGCAGTACTCCTTTCCAACTAGACAGAAAAGCGGTCCTGGCTCCGAAGGAAACTACAAGGGTAACGATCTTCCTTCTTGGACAAGTGAAGTCCTTCTTTTGGCATATGCATGGAATCCCCTATCAAAAGGTGGAAAAGCGAAGGGAATTCCTTTGGGTCAATTCATGAAATCTTGAGTGAGTCTTGCATATAGATATGGAAATGTGTAGTACGGAATAAGTATGTTGTGTGGAGCTCATCTGGACAGGTTGGTCTGGATTGGTGATGTTTATTTTGCATGCCAGGGAAGACTCCGAGTATAAACGAGTAGTTTATAGGGTCGGTGGTGTTGTACACGTGAACTAAAAGTAGCAGGAAGTATTGGAGTTGAACTCCAGGAAAATACCCACAAAATACCACAGTTTGAATGACTGTTGGATATCGCCGGGCGACAGTGACTATCGCCAACGACGATAGCTCTTGGTAAGCTATTTGTGTTGTGTGTTGTAAAAGTCCAGTGTTTCTAGCACTGCATGATGCTGCAGGGTTTTGGGTTAAGTTTGGGTGCAGAAAGAAAACTTATGTTGGTCTCGCCAAGCGATCTTGATGAATGCCGGCGACAACTCCCTTTTTATTATAAAGCCTATCTTTGGGAGACTGTGAGGCTAATCTATGAGCCGCGAGCTCCTAAAGGCCAGTGAGCCAAAGAGACTATAAATGCGGATACTGTTCAGCCACTGGCTTCCCCGTTGGGCAAATTTTTTTACCCAGGGATGGCCGACGCGTGCTGGCTCGTCGGCCACCGGCCGCCCTGGATTCGCCTGCATGCCTGCGGCGAATCCAGGGGCACGCAGGCGAATCCAGGGCGGTCGGTGGCCGGCTGACGAGCCAGCTCCCGCCGGCCGCCGCTGGGTAAAAAAATTTTCCCAACGAGGCAGTCGGTGGCTGCGGGCTCGCCGACCACCGGTCGCCCTGGATTCACCGACGTGCTCACCGGCAAAATCAGGGAGGCCGCTGGCCGGCGATCCCGCAGCCGTCGTGTAATGTCTCAGGTTCAGTAAATGCTTTTTGGAAGGTACCGCGCAGCAGTAGAGCTACCGCTGGTGGTAGGTTGGTGTTCTCGACGCTCTCGACGTCTCAGTGCATGCTAGCGTTGGGCGGTAATGCATACCGCTCGGCGGTAGTCCGCTCGACGTTTGGGTTGGGACACTCAGAGCTCGACGTTCTCGAGAACCGCTAGCACTCGGCGGTAACGGTAGCGCGGGGCGGTAGCCGGACGATTTATTTGCTAGTGCTCTCGGGTTGTTAACGCGCGACGTTAACCCTACCGCATGCGGTAGCGTAGTTTTGTCATTTCTGAGCGGCGATAGTTTTCTACTGCATGGCGGTAGCGTAGCAGTTATGACGTGTCCACGTGTCCACGTGTCACCGCCCAATTGGATTTCTAAGCGGTGGCGTCCTCGAGAAGCCGAACGATTGGGCTACCGCGCGGCAGTAGCTCTCATAAACTAAATTCTTGGAGGAATTAAGACTGTCCACTAGTTTTATTTGGAGATCTGACGGCTGGTGCGTGCCTCTACAGATATATAGCCGAGAGTTAGGTTTTCCCAACTCATTTCTTCATTAGCACTCTCTTTTTAAGTAATAGAGAGATGGGAGAGTGAAGAAGGAATAAGAAGGGAGAGATCCCGCCGCCATTGGAGTTCCGAAGCTCTAATTCGCAAGCCGAGTCCGGATTTGTGGAGGCAAGGTCGTTGTGGTCGCGTCCATCCATCTAGATCTTGGGCATGGCACCGAAGAAATCACAAAGGGTAACGATTCTCCACTTGGACATGTGAAGTCCTCTTCCTTTTGCATAGGAAACCCTCTCCCACGAGTGTGCGGTGAACGTGAGGTTTTCCTTCGGGTAGATATGGATTATCTCTGTATTTTTGCATATAGAGTTCGTAATTGAAGTACAGACATAGGCACGGTGTGTGAAGCCCATCCGGATGGGTTAGTCTGGATTGGTGATGTTTCATTATGCATGTATTGCCGGAGAAGACTCCGTGCTGTTTGTTTTTCGGGTTTCTACGCGGTAGATTGCAGCATGGAACTTTGGGGACTTACCCCAAGGAGCACCCGAAAAACTGGTTAGAAACGCATTTCTGCCAGGTACCGCGCTGCAGTAGTGTTACCGCCGGCGGTAGCTCTGTGAAAGAGCTGTTGTGAGGCCTGTCTCACGGAGACCTAGGGCCAGTGTGTGGGGTTGCGTGCTCAGGGAGCCCAGCTTGGTGGCCTGAGAGCCGACCTCATGCATAACCGAGTTATGTACTACTGTTTGATCGATATGTTGGGACTCGGGGAAGCTTGATCCTCACTGATGACTTAAATTGACATGGCGGTGTGAGCAACGGGTTGAGTGGAACCGTACCCGCTTTATGTGGTTCGGTTAAAGAGACCTAAGGTACTTGACACTTACCGTTTGCATAGATGGAGAGTCTTAGGCTTTGGCCAGAAAGACTGAAATGCTCGCGATGGTTGTCGTCCTGGGGGCGGTGGTGAAGACTCGGATTGGACCAGAGTCTCTAAGAATGTGCCCTGAGAGCACGAGGTGTGTGGTCGTTCGTGCCTACGCCTGTGGTGAAGTGTGCTTTAATTGCACTTTCATTTATATGTTGGATTTTGCTAATATAATTGCATGGAAGAAGCACCGCTGCCCCGAGTAAGGGGTGAGGTCGTTATAATTTGGTCAGCTTTTGCTGACCGTTGCTTTGTTTTGCCACCGTGCGGTGGATTGTTCTTATGCAGGAACAGGTGAGCTTAGTGGCAAATAGCGGGCTGAAGCCTTTGTTGCTGTGCTGGCCCTTGAAGGCCAAGGCGAAGTGTTTTTCTTTTAAAACCATCATGTATGGCCGGCCTGCAAGCCGATGTATGTAAAACACTTTAATTCAAGTTGAATGTTGTAATGCCATAAGGCCAAGACTTTTGTGTATGTTATTTCATTCATGCTGTGGTTGTAGTGGATATTCATGTTATGTTTATGGGTTCTTCTAACTTATTTAAAAGCTTCCGCTAGAATGCTCTGTGTCAGGTTTCGATAATGTTTAATATACTTTGGTATTAATACGTAACTCCGCTAACGGTGCGTGGAATATGACGTGGGACCCCGGCCGGACCTTCTGTTATATCCCATGTGACGGATGATGGTGTTACAATTTTGTATCAGACTACGGTGTCGGTCTTTCTTAGGAGAATTTGTGGTCGAATTATTTTTAAGGGGTGGTGAGCACAGTCATGTGCGTCATCCTTATAACATGAAAAGAACCCATGAATGTCCACTTAGGAATGCAAATACACATGTTTGAGGAACCTGCGTGTTCCTATGATTGCTTTTTGCAATCCTATTTGGTCACTTAATGGTGTGTTGTACGAATATAGGTGACCAGGAGTGGCGCTTGGCTGTCAGAACGTCCGCCTTCTGAAAAAAGTAGTGCACCCAATGACGTGTCTGCAACCCCTCCTTTGGCGGAAACAATAATACTTGTGGCTGAGACGGTGTTTGCGATGCTAAACGCTCAGCCAGGAATGGAAGTGCAGCATCCTGCCCCTACAGGGGAGCAGGTACCACTTCGAGCAGCAGAACCTAGAATGGTGGAACAAGTGGTGGTAGAGCCTCTAGTACCAAGAAGAGCAACAGAGAAGCAGCTCAAGCATGTAATGAGCTTTAATCCTCCTGTGTTTTTGGGGACTGGAACCCCATCCCAGACCGAAGATTGGCTCTCTCGGGTGAAAAAAGTCTTGACGGCCACTGAATCGGAGGAATGTCAAAAGACCACCATAACCACCTTCTGTTGGATGGAGACGCGAGGTTCTGGTGGGAAGAGTTGGAGCTGTATTACTTGGTTGGAAGGCAACTCACGGATGTCTCGATGGAGGAATTCTCGAGGTTATTCTTGGCAAGATACCTTCCCTCGGCACAGAGGATCGATATGGAGAATCAGTTCCAGAGACTAACACAAAGAGATAGTAGCGTGGATGAGTATCTCCATGAGTTTACACGGTTGGGTTGTTATGTTGGCGCTACATTTGCCGATGAGGAGCGTAATACCAACCGATTTTACGAGGGTCTGCGTGATGACCTGAGGCTACTACTTTCTGTCCCTATTAAGCAAGCTTCCTAACCCTGGTCAATACGACCCGATCTTTGGAAAATGATCTGAAGAGATTCCATGGGAAGAAGGACTCGAGTACGAAGAAGTCGGAGTTCAATGTGCTGAACTCAAAGTCTGGGTTCTGTAAGTCGAACAAGAAGGCAATGACTTCGGATCCAGCCCCTTCTTCGGGTATGTCTGGGGCAACTATAGGCCGAGCTCAGGGCGCTTTGTATAACTGTGGAAAGCCGGGACATTTTGCCAGAGATTGTTGGAGCGAACATCCAAAGTCCGAGAAGAGGCCTGGAGCAACTTATGAGAAGAAGGGAAAGGCGGTGGAGTCAACTACATCCCACTATGCTCTAGCACAGCCTAGAGTGTACAACCTTGGCCTTCAGGAGGCCATAAAACAGGCTGACGTGGTGACATGTATGGTTTAATTAATAACGGTTTAGCTTTATATACTTGTTGTCTCATGTGTGTTAGCTTATGACTGCTTGTGCTAGGCTTCATTTTGATTTTTGATTGCCCGGCGAGAGCACTGTTCGACACGGGAGCTTCACATTCCTTTGTGTCCGAAGAATTTGTATCGCGCATCGGAGTACCTTCTTCGATGGCAAGGGACAAATTGGATGTGTTGCTGCCTAACGGGTGTTCTATGCGCGCGGATAAAGTTTGTTGCATGAAGATACAGATTGAGAGTCAGGAGTTTGACTTGCAAGCGTCGCTACTGCCGATAGTGGAGTTCGACATGATCTTTGGTATGGACTGGCTAACGGAGCAGCGTGTGCACATTGATTGTAACCGTAAGGTGGTCAAATTAGGACTAGATACAGATCGTGAGACGACGTTCTTAGGCATGAAGGGGTCGCGCATGACTTTGATGTCTGCTCTTCAGGTGGTTAAGGCAGTTCGTAGGGGTGCAGAACTATTTTTCGCATTAGTGAAAGCTTCAAATCCCAAGCCTGGTCTGGACAACATCCCAGTTGTATCTGAGTTTCCTGAAGTATTCCCTGAAGATCTCCCTGGAACTCCACCTCAGCGAGAGATTGACTTCACCATTGAGTTAGTGTCAGGTGCAAACTTGTGTCACGCTCTCCGTATCGGTTAGCTCCTAAGGAGATGGCGGAACTGAAAGTACAGCTTCAAGAGCTGTTGGATCAAGGTTATGTACGTCCAAGTTCGTCGCCTTGGAGCGCGCCGGTGCTCTTTGAACCAGCTTGTATGTGGCAATATTGGATTATCGCTCGGGTTCTTATGAGTTGGTTGAGTTTGTTGTGTATATATTTAACAAAGAATACACTTACCGAGATTGGCAAGACCGTGAATACGGAACAGGATACATAAAGCTACTCAAAATCAATTGAGCTGCTTGAGTTGCTCAATTCGTGATGAGATGTTGAAAAACTTCATAGTCAAGCGTGCTTGGGCTAGAGTCGTACTGAGATAGGTGATCTCCTGAGAAATCCATTTGTTGTCCGTTTAACCGGAGAGTTTCGCTCATCAAAGGGAGGCTGTGACCACCAACAACCCGTCTGTTGATGAAGAGGGGTTGAGTGCTTGGGCTGCATCCCGAACGATGCTAGGTGAGGCCACGGTGATTCTTGTATGGTTCAGAGTGGGTCGGCCATGGGTCGTCACAAGCGTGACCATGAACTCCCCAACATGTGCGTATCTGCACACCTTCATCGTGCGCCCTCCTGCGCGCCCGTTACCAACGTCTCCCATCACCTCTTTCATTATCATCCATCGCCGCTCTTCCAATGAGTTTGACTGGACTACCCAGTTTGCCTGAACCATCGGGGAGCGAGGTCTATTGTATCCTCAAAATTGATGATCTACGAGATCTATGCCGTGTTTTCTTATTTGCTTGTTTAATGTTCAAGAGAACGTAATTACCTATACACCGCCAGAAAATCTATAAAAAGGTCTAAGCCTTCATTTGAAGGGGATGTATACAAAAAAGGTGAGGAGACGGTTCTAAAGTTTCCGGTCAAAGAGTTGTAGACTTTAGTCAACTTCCAAGGCACGAAAACCATGCTCGACGCTTAACCTCCTGCACGCATTTCTTGCGTGCTAGCTCCATCTCCGAGTCTGCTCCGGTGGGTGCCTCATCGCTCCACACGCTTTGCTCCAGTGTGCGTTCTACTGCGTTTTGTTCTTCTCAACACCAAACACTTAGAAACATTTTATAAACGAGTGGTGACTCGTGTTATGAAAACGGTCAACAGACAGATAATTTCTGAACCCTCAAAAATAATCTAACGACAAAAAAGTGCGGCTACAAAGAACGATAAGAACAAAATAATAAAAAACACCGCAAAAAAAGAATGTCAAATATAAAGTGGTTTTCTAAAATTAGGTACGTCTACTGTGCATGCAAAATATTTTATTTTCTTTTCTCAAACATACAATACGACTAATAGGGAGGAAAAAATAAACCGAGAGATTTATGTCAATTTTGAATCCTCCGAGATCCGGGCGTACACTTTACGACGAGAAAGAAATCTGGTGGCAAAAGAAGTGTCGGCGGGCAAGAGTCGAGCACGTTGCAGCAAGGAAGAAGCCCGTCGACAAAGTTGCAACAAGAAAGAATCCCGACGATAAGAATGGAGGCCGCCGACCAAGGAGACGCACATATGATTGCAACGGGGAAGAGCCCCCAGGTTCGGCCAAGGCCGGTCGACCTCTTTTGCGTTCTCCTGCTAGCCGAAATCTTCACTACTTCATGGGGATAACCAATCAATCCGTTTATAAGTGAGGACCCTAAAAGCGGGTAGAGATGTGGGGCCGATTGGATCCAATCAAGGAAAGAGAAAAAATGATCTTCCAAAAAATACCCTTCATCAGCGAAAGGAAATTATATTCTGCCACCAATGCTCTTTCATAATTACCAGAATTTGGGGAATTCCAAAAGGAGCCACGATTTGTGCGGTCTCCAAAAATGGATTGAAATGTTTGCAAAAAATCCAAAAAAGATACCGCCAAGAATTTAATTTCAAAACGATGACACCATAGTTTGCGTAGCTTCCAAAATCAGCATCCACCCATATAGAAAGAGGTGGCAATTACCGTAACAATATTCACATTGACGCCTCTTTCATGGCATGTTCCACCTGTCTGAGATAACACCAAAATGCTCCATTGATCACCAAGATCTAAAGCCAAAGGAACCAACTGAATGAACTTTGGCCGAGAACGGATCATAAGAAAACTCCCCTGATTCTAAGTAGCACACAAACTAGACTGGCGTGCCTGACTCAAAAACGCTCCACCTTGAAGCTAAATTTCAACTGCTCCACCTCCAACGGTGGTCTTCTATAGCAAAATAAATCTATCAAGACTTTTGATCTATGACGTACGCGCGGGAGAGAAGTTGATAAATGTAGACACACTAACTATGAATGCAAACGAACTGACCTCAACGTGGGAAAAATGAACATATATGAGAATTAATAAAAAAGATTGATTAGACACACTCTAAGCTCATGTAAAATGAGTAGTAATAAGGAAAAAGCTTAGATAATAGATGGTGACCTAAACTGCTCACAAAACGAAGTTCTTAACAAAAAAAACTTAAAAATAAGAGTTATAGTGACACAAGTATAAAGATAACATGATTAAAAATAAAGAAAAATAAGCATGGGTAAATAAAGAGATAATGACCATGAGAGCAAAACAAGAAATGATAAAAAAATAGGAAGCACAAAAGAAAATAAACAAAGGAAAAAGATAAGAAAAAAAGATAAGTGAGAAAAACACTAGAGAATGTCATCATCAACATCCTCAAGGCATAGAGATGCAACAAACTTTTTCTTATCATCACCAAGAATTTTCTCTTTCTCCTTGTTCTGAAGCTTCAAACAATCCTTTATCCCATGACCACTCTTTTTGCAGTAGTTGCAGTGGCTATCTGAACTTTTCTTACACTTGTCTACTCTAACTGAACTAGACTTACCCTAAGAAAATAAAGCTGAACTTTCAGCAATACCTGAGTCGGATGACATCTTTTAGATGTTATCTGAGAGTAATGCTGCAATGACCTCTTCTATATCCAAGATATCTTTACTATAGGTACGTGAGGGTAGTGACCATGCCCTCGTAGGACTTTGGAAGTAAGTTCAGAACAATAACTGCCTTGTCCTCTCCCTCCACCTTGATATCCATGCTGAGACACTCAGATAACAATTTGTTGAAACTATTTAGGTGGTCATGTAGAGAGGAACCACCTTTCATGCTAAACTCGTACAACTGCTGCTTGAGGTAGATGTGATTGAGGAGAGACTTCGTCATATATGTACTCTTTAGTTTTGTCAAAAAGACCAGAGACAGCCGTCTCTGAAAGAACTTCATACAACACATCGTCATGTAAGCCAAGCTATATGATAGACAAAGCTCTGAGATCCAAATCCTCCCGCATATGATCGGTAACCTCAACATCCTTATTGGCCTTCCCCAATAGGACACGATTTAGACTTTCCTTAATTAGTAGTGCTTTGGCCTTCAACTGCAGAGGCCAACATAGTGCTTCTCATCGAACTTCACAACTTCAAACTTTGCACCTGGTGTGAAAGATGTCATAGAAAACAAACTGAAGAAATATGTTCTAAGACCGAGACGATCAGATAAATTCACATATAAAGAATGGGAAGAGAGAAAGCAGACCGATGTCGTCACCTACCGTTGACCAAACTCGAAACAAAACATCCAATTAGTCGCCGATCAAACCTCGCTCTGATACCACTTGTTATGCAAAATTGATACCATGCAGATATTGTTCTCGATCCAATGGATTGATCTAATGACAAAAAATTAGTGCGATCACGAAGCAAATTAGAACAAGCACAAAAATAACTACAGATAAAGAACACCAAATATAAAGTGGTTCCTCGAAATTGGGTACGCCCATGGTGTAGGCAAAATGTTTTTTCTCAAACATACAATACGGCTAAAATGGAGGAAAAACTAAACCGAGATATTTATGATAATTTTGAATCCTCCAAGATCCGGATGTACAAGTTGTGATGAGAAAGAAATCTAGCGGCAAGAGAAGTGTCGACGACCGAGAGTCGAGCAAGCTGCAGCAAGGAAGAAGCCTGTCGACAAAGTTACGACAAGAAAGAAGTCCGACGATAAGGATAGCTGCTGCCGACCAAAGAGAAACACACGTGATTGCAATGAGGAAGAACCCCCAGGTTCGACCAATGTTGACCGACCTCCTCTGCATTCTCCTGCTAGCCGAAATCTTTACTACTTCATGGGGATAACCGACCACTCCTTTTATAGGTGAGGAGAACCCTAAAATCGGGTAAAGAGATGAGGTTGACTGGATCTAATCAAGGAAGGAGAAAAAATCATCTTCCAAAAAATCTCCTTCATCCGCGGAATAAAAAATATATTCTGCCACCAATGTTCTTCCATAATTACCGAAATTTGGGGAATTTCAAAAGAAGGAGTCACGATTTGAGCGGTCTCCAAAAAAGGATTGGAAGGTTTCCAAAAAATTCAAAAAAGATACCACCAAAAATTTGATTCCAAAAACGATGACATCATAGAATGTGTGGCTTCCAAAATCAGCCCTCGCCCATATGGAAAGAGGCAGCAATTACCGCAACAGACTTGCCACTATTTAAAAAAGCTGATTTAAAAATTTGACTGCTAGTGGTAGATTTTGTCAGAACTGAGCTTGACCTAGTAGTTTTTTTGTTTCTGAGTTTTTGACGTAAACGTCTTGCTGTCTGTTATTGGTTCTCTACTTTGTACATTTGCGCGATCGGCTCACTCTAGAGCTAAGACAGCCTGGTTTGCCTAGTCCATGAAAGCACTGTGCATCCCTCCTTTAGCAATATTTATCTTTATTATTAGGATTTTTCTCCTTTAGCTTAATTTATCTTCATTAGTAGGATTTATCTCTTTTACCTGAATTTATCTCTAATCAAAAGAGTTGTTCTTCATAACGCATGTTGTTGCGGTCTAACTCGATGTCCCGGTCGGGCAGGAAAAAACTGGACCGTCTTAGCTCTCGGAACGGTCGAGTGCGCACACAGTCAGTAGAGTAGGTCGATTGTACACACGCAGTTTTAACGTGGAAATACCCCTCAACTGGGTAAAAAGCTACGTGACCGGATCTGTGCCGGTCAAAGTCCACTATTTTCTGGTTGTTACAACTCATTTGTGAAGTCGAGAGTGACATGCCACCTCTCGTTACAGTTTTGGGGTGAGAGAACATTTGCTACACAGCGGACGACTGGCCGTCGCGCCGGGAGTAATTACAAATTGCTCTTCACGGTGGTGGTCTTCGGTTAGTGCCTTGCTGATTCTGAACGTGGGAGCGGAGCGCCTGAACTTGCAGTTGTTGGGGCCGCTTGGAACTTGAGATGTTGGGCTTCGTCGGGTGGCTTTAACTTGGCTCGCTCGAGGCTTGAGTGCGGATCGAGTGCGGCTCGGATGCTGCTCGTAGGAGGAATTCAGCTGACCTTCAACCTGTGGAAGAAGAAGACTTGGAGGAAAAATGTGAGAAATGAGGAGGCTTGTGGCTCCTTTTATAGGCTCCAGGGAGTGGTTACGGTGGTTATGCGGCTATCCGCACACCATAACCACCCAAAATGAATATTTTCTCCAAGTTTATGGGTGTGCATTAATACTGCTATTTGCACCACTAAATTAATAATTAAATTGCTAATTAAATTCGCCCACTAACTTGGTGGTTAGTGGGTGGTTATATGTGAATCAGACTGTCGGGGAGGCCCCCTTTCGATCAGATGATGGGAGCGGAACTCCACGGGCGGCCGGCGAACCCACCGCCAAGTTCGCCGGTGAGGGAAAGGCTACCGAGGGAGGGGGCGGCCATGCCGACGACCGAGGGAGGGGGCGGACCGGACGGTCGTCCCCCTGGGCCTCGGCTAACGGCCGAGGGAGGCGCGACCTGGGCGTCCGCTTTCTCAGTTGCTGTCGGGGACGGCGAGATAAGAGAGGGCGGCCGACCGGCGTCCGGGGCGGAGGTCGCTGCCCGCCTCCGGTAAAGTGGGGCTCGTGGCGGTTTGTCCACTACACGTGATGGGATCTGTGCAAGGGGGATCGGGCGTGATGATCGCGCGTGCGGTCAATCCGATGATCCCACTTCTTTTGAGGTGGAGATCATGGGTGTGTGGTTATGTGTACACCTAATCTTATAAATGGATCTCATCCTCAACAATTGCCCCCCACCGGATCCTTGTTGCACGAGACCGGCTCAGACGAAGAAAAACAAGGATCTTTCTCTGCTCATTTTTTACGGTGGCGACGATGGTGAATGACGATGGACTTGAGATGGCGAGTAGTAGCGACCTGCAAACTTGGGTAAAAATGTTAGAATATATTATGGTGGAGAGGCGATGAACGTGCTTGGGGAAGGAAGCTAGCATACTCGCGGTCGCGAAGGTGCGTGTGGATGCATGCGAGGGGTCGCGCATGGGCGGGCGTTGTCTTGGCCGTGCGCGAGCATGCGCGCGCGTGGACGCGTGCATGATAACTCGTGGGCGCACCCGCATGGGCACGTGCTGGAGCGCCCGCATAGGTTTGTGTGGTAGCATGTGTGCGGGGGTCTGATTGCGTGTGGG
Organism: Platanthera guangdongensis; assembly: GCA_039583875.1. Taxonomy (NCBI): domain Eukaryota; kingdom Viridiplantae; phylum Streptophyta; class Magnoliopsida; order Asparagales; family Orchidaceae; genus Platanthera; species Platanthera guangdongensis. The sequence goes on along the minus strand of CM077147.1, from coordinate 13,148,109 downwards.
CCCTTCCGCGCGCGCCTGGGTGCGGGCGCGTTGTAACACCCGAAATTTGACAACAGAACTTTTGGTCAGTATCGCCAGGCGGCAGTGAGTATCGCCGGCGGCGATAACAGTAGCCCTCGACGCCACGAAGCGTTGAGTGAGCTTGACACAGTTGACGCCTTTCGACGAATCGTTGAGTAAGAGACTATCGTGTGGTGATAGTGGGTATCTTGCGGCGATAGCCCAACTCTCAACGCTCTCAACACCTTGAAGTGTTGAATGAACTCAATGCACTCAACGTCTTAAAGCATTGAGTGGATTCAACGCACTAGACGTCGTAAAGCTTTGGGTGAGCTATCGGAACGGCGATAGAGGATATCGTCAGGCGATAGTGCCATATCTGCTAGACACGTGTCAGATGGTCGGGTGGCGGCCAATGAGCGGTGGTTGACTAGGGTCAAGGCGGTTGTTGTCGCTATCGCCAGGTGATAACTTCCTAAAAAGAAGTTATCAAGCTCATTTATTGATCCGCTTACTCGTCTTAAAATGAAAAAATTGAGTTTAATTGAAGTATAAATATACATAAATCATAATTATTCTATTTATAGCTAATTGGGTCTTTTTTCTATGTGTTATTGCAAGAAATGCCGAAGAAATCTATTTGGAGAAGAAAATCTGTCAAAATATCATGAACCAGAAAAAAAATCACAACCTCAGAAAAACAGGTTGCAACCTGCTCTGGACGGATTTCAAAATCTGAAATTCAAAAATGACGCCCGTTTCAAATATGGAAGGTTGCTTCCTTACAAAGGGTGGCAAATGTTTTAAAAGGACAAAATCCCTGCAAAATCAGGAGTTAATCAGAGGTTATCTTCGGATTTGGAGAGGGCGTCATCTAGGGTTTGAAGAAAAACCTCCATTGGAGTGTGACAGCTAGAGGAAGAATGAGATCTTCGTGCAGATCGAAAAAGCGACTTCGGGAAGAGAGTCGAGCAGTAATTAAGCGTAAACTACCATGTTTTGTAAGATCTATCGTAACGCTTTGTGTGTTTCCTCCATCGTCATGAACTAAATTGCCTTAATCTTGTATTATGAGAGTACTCGGTTGTGTGTGATGAATATTTTTTATTTTTTTCTTGTTGTGATTGTATGGTGAATGTTTTTTTTTATCAAGTTTATGGTCTTTATTCTGAAATTTCTGGCCAAGATTTCATCTTTATGCTACGCTTTATAAATCGATAGAGGAGTTGCGGCAGGATATCATAATTTTGATATAGTATTTGAAGAGAGAAAGAGATTTTCTCTTGGTGTTAGCAACTTTGGTTTTTGCTCTTTAAGCAGTTCTTATTTCACCCGAGGGGAAATATAGGACTAGGGTTTGCCAATATCGAGAGATACGCTTTTCTATTTTAAAATCGTTGCAAGGTACTTTCACCACGCATTTGCATAACGACGCATTCACTTATTCATCGCACTAAACCTAGGAAATCATGATGCAAGATTATATCTCCGATTTTATAAAAAAGTAATTCTCTAAATATTCGTAGTAATTTTAATTAGAAGTCTTTACTTTCAATTTAGTATTCCACAGAAAAGAAAATCACTAATTTTGTCTTACTTGGATTTAAGGAAAATGCATAACTAGTATTTGTAAGCGCTGAATTCACCACCTCTCCGTGGGAACGATTCTTACTCACTTTTTATTACTTGACAGAGCACATGCACTTGCGTTTAAATACGTAGATTATTTCAGGCGTATCAAGTTTTTGATGTTGTTGTCGAGGATGTGCGAAAGTTTAGTGTTTCTTTCTTGCAATATTAGTGAATCCCTAGTAATTAGAGATCAAGTTTTATTTTTATCATTGTTAATTTTTTATTATTATTGATGCCTTGTTTGTGATTGTTTTGTTTGTTTATTTATTATCAATTTTCAATTGTTGGTGTGTGTATTTTATGTCCAGATACCAATCACCTGAATTACTACCTTTAAACCTAGAGATCGAACGAACGTGTAGACAGAATAGGAGAACAATTTGATTAGGAAACAATAACGCGATAACAATGAATCCTAACAATCAAAACGACCCAATGAAGTTGACCAGGAAGGCTTAGGTCAAGAGGGTCAGGTAGAACATAATGGACAACCTGCCGAAATTAGGAGAACCTGTCACGACTCACGAGTACAATATGCCTTTTAGGAGGGGGGGACTGCAATATAGTATAATCAAGCCCGCCATTGAAGACAATAACTTCAAAATTGACTCAATGACTATGAACCTAGTACATCAGAAAAAATTCAGTGGACTGAATCATGAGGACCCAAACTCCCATTTACGAACTTTTATGGATGTGTGTGATACATTCAAGATTAATGACGTGTCGGATAAAGCGATTAGACTTCGTCTATTTCTATTCTCCCTGTCGGGTAGAGCGAAGGAGTGGCTCGATTCCCAATACGGTCTCACACTTGGATGCAAGTGGTTGACCTATTCTTAGCCAAGTACTTCCCACCCGCAAAAACAGTGAAACTAATGTGAGACATTAGCATATTTATGCAAGGGAATGGGGAACATTGTATGACACATAGGAGCGGTTCAAAGAACTCTTACGAAAGTGTCCTCACCACGGTTTGGCGATGCACCAACAAGTGTGGACGTTTTATAATGGCCTCCAGACATTTACGATGATCCAAGTAGATGGAGTTGCAGGAGGATCTCTTATGAACAAGTACCCCGAGGACACATACGCTATCCTTGAAGTTTTATCTTCAAATAATTATCAGTCATTTGATCGACATGCTCCTTCTTCTTCGGTAGGAGGTCTTTACCAAGTAGATCAGTTGACCTCTTTCGCCGCACAAATATCGGCGCAGTTCAACTCTATAAACAAGAGATTAGATGCCTTGACTCTAAGTCAAGCCCAACCGCACCCACAGTAAATAGCATAGTTGCCCCTTCATTCTCCATGAACTCATCTCTTTCGTTAGAACAACTTGTTGGTCATAACGAGGAGGTTAACTACGTAAGGGAACAACCGAGGTATAATAATAATCATCACAATCATAATAATAACAATACATTTTCTAACTATTATAATCTTGATGTGCGTAATCACCCAAACTTCTCGTGGAAGAACAACACCGGTTTGGCACACCCACCCGGATTTAATTCAAATCCACACCTGAATCCACCTCATAACAACTACTATAATCAACAAGGAGCTTCTAGAAAATATTTTGAAGAGACGATTGTCGAATCAATCCAATAGAGTGACGCCCGCATCACTAGTTTAGAGGGTTCCTTACGGGTAATTGAAATGCAATTAGGACAGATTGCTAGTGCATTGAGCCTTAGACCCCAAGGAACAGTACTCCTAACAGATATGTAACAGCCCAAATTTTCTCAGCAGGCAATTTTTGGGTGACACGGCCTGGGACACGGGCGTGTCCCAGGGCGTGTCAAGCTAGAGTCGACGATTTTGCCGCGAGGTCGACGAAATATGGAGTCGACGGTCGTCGAACAGCGGACACGGCCTGCGACACGGGCGTGTCGCAGGGCGTGTCGAGGCCGTATCGACGATCAGCCTTGGTGTCGATGATTTTTCGCTCGACGATGTGTCGAGAGGGGGCACACGGCCCAGGACACGGGCGTGTCCCAGGCTGTGTCGTCGAGTGTCGAGATGTCGAGATCGTCGAGTGTCGAGATGTAGGCGTCGAGTGTCGAGAAGTTGCACACGGCTTGATACACGGGCGTGTCACAGGGCGTGTCAATTTGGGTCGACGAACTCAGCCCGACGAATGATTTCGACACGGCGTGTCTTCGTGCCGTGTGTTGGCACACGACCTGGGATACGGGCGTGTCACAGGCCGTGTGAAGTCTCGGGATGTTTTGGGATTATTTTCGCCAATGCACACGGCCACAGACACGGGCGTGTCTGAAGGCGTGTTGGTGACACGGCCAATGACACGGGCGTGTCCCATGGGCGTGTCACTGGTCTGGATAGGTCGGTTGACTACCGCTTGAGGCACACAGCCTGGGACACGGGCGTGTCACAGGCCGTGTTAAGGTCAAAATCAATGTTTTTGGCAAAATCGTGGCCGTCCATTCCTTCAGCCTGGATCCAAAGGCTGAAAGACCTCCAGTTTTTCTTAAGACCGTGAATGAGAAAGGATTTCTCATAGTGTATTTTGGCCTTCATCTTTCTACAAGCTTAGAGAGAGAAAGAGAGAGGAAGAAGGAGGAGGAGGAAAGGGGGCTGGTCACCGGTGGTGCTGTAGTTTACCGACGAGAAATCCGAAGCCGGCGTTGCGGAGGAAACGCTCTTACGAGTATTTCAAGCTAGCTTTGAGTTCATGGCACCGAAGCGGTCATCAAGGGTAACGACTTTTCTTCCTAGCCATGTGAAGGCTTCCTTTGGGCATATGTTTGTGATTCCCCCACCAAGAGGTGGCTGATTGTGGGAGTCCTTGGGTGGATTCATGAAATCCCCTTTTGTTGGCATATAGATCCGGAAATGGAGTATGGAATAGGCATACTGTGTGAAGCCCATCTGGACAGGTTGGTCTGGATTGGTGATGTTGCATACGAACCGGAGAAGACTCCGTGTTAAACGTGTAGTTTAAGACGTTAACGGGTTATGCCTGCGAAAAGGAGTAGCAGGAAGTACTGGAGTGGTAGTCCAGGAAACTATCCGTGTTATGTTTTGGGTCCAACCTGTGAATGAGGCACAGGAAGTACTGGTATGACCAGGAAAGGCCCTTTGTGATGCTTGATGTCGTAGGGTGTCCACCTGTGAAGCGAGTAATAGGAAGTACTGGCATGGTAGCCAGGAAAGATCCCTGACATTTGTGATTTTGCGGTGTCCACCTATGAAGAGAGTAACAGGAAGTACTGGGATGCCCATGAAAGACCCGCTGTTGTGGTAAGAAATGGGTATAGAAAAATACCCAGACTGCATGCCAAGAACAGGATTGGTGAGACCGACCCGCGCCTTTGATATAGCCATGAGTACGTTGTACTCGGAGAAGGCAAGGCGATTTGAGCAACGGGGGGTGGAGGATCCGACCTGCGCTATGTCCGTCCGACGTGAGACCAAAAGGTGCGGTCTGTTGGAGCGCATAGCAAGAGTCTTCGGCCTGCGCGCCATGACATAATGGGCGGCTACGGGCCATCCCGGTGTAGGAAGACTAACTCCGGCTGCACGTCATGGAGTAAATGCTCAAGAGATTTACCGTTGGGTTGTGACCCTGATACGGTGGTGGGCAAGAGCTTTGCCAGAATACCAAGAATGTGCCTTGAGTGCACGGACCATTGGGCCGGGTGGCGAACGGTTGTGATGGCTTGTGTGAGTGAAAGCACATTTTGATGATATATATTGTCATACTTGTGATATGATATGCCTGCAAGGAAGAATACCGCTGCCCCGAGAGAAGGGGTAGGGTTATTATAATTTGGTCAGCTGAACGCTGACCGTTGCTTTTATTTGCCACCGTTGGGTGGATTGTCCCTGTACAGGTGCTGGAGAGCCGAGCGGGACGCATAGAGGTTGATGTTCCTGCTGTTGTTGCTGCTACTGCTGCTAGCCCTCGAAGGCTATTTGTAAATATTGTGTGTTTTCTTTTATTGTGGCCGGCCTGCGCGCCCATTGTTGAAGCCACTGTGTGACAGCCATGTAAGGCCATAAAGCCAACTCTTTTTACTTGTTGTAAGACATTCCTATATCATATAAAATGTGGAGTTTTATATTTGGGCATTCATGAGGAGTTCAAGTTGTAGTCTAGTCTTCCGCTAGAATGCTTTATGATAGGTGCGATGCGCTACTCTGGTATCATCCTGTACCTTCACCGCCTGTTTTGTGATATATCCTGTGGGGCCCCGGCCGGACCTTCTAGAATATACCATATGAACGGATGAGGTTGTTACATTTTTGGTATCAGAGCCAGGTTGTCTTGTTCTTTCCCTCTCGAAGTCGTGGTCGACTTCTTTTGTGGGGTGGCGAGCACGTGTTTGTGCAAACCAAAGTCTACGAACGAACTCCTGAATCTCCATGATAGGAATGCAACTTGGTATGTTTGCGGAACCTGCGTGTTCTTATTTTGTGTTGTTTGCTTGGGTACGACCGCTAATGTGTGTGTCTTGTCCACCTTTTAGGTGACACGAAGTGTAGCTGGGCCGTCTGAGCCCCAGCGTTCTGATGAAAGTACGACACCAGCCGCGGTGCCTACACCTCCACCGTCTGCGGAACATGTGCGTTTAGTTGCGGAGGCTTTATTTACCATGATCCAAGGCCAGCCACTTAGGCAGGAACAAGCGGCAGTGAGGCCAGAATAGGTGGCGGCAAGGCCTGAACCTGTCGTGGATGTGGCTCCTCAAGCGGCTGAGAAGCAGCTAACGCGGTTTATGAGTTTCCATCCGCCTACGTTCTCGGGAGCGGGAACTCCGACGCAGGCTGAGGATTGACTATCGCGCGTCAAGCGAGTGATGACGACGATTGGAACGGCGGAGCATCAGAAATTTACCTTAGTTACCTTCTTGCTTGAAGGAGAAGCTCGATTATGGTGGGATGAGATGTAGTTGCATCACTTGGCGGGTCGTCCTTTAACCCAAGTATCCATGGAAGAATTCTCCCGACTCTTCCTAGCGAAGCACCTTCCTGCGGCTCAGCGGATAGCCATGGAAAATGAATTTCAAAGGCTAACCCAAGGTGATGGCAGTGTTGACGCGTACCTGCATGAATTTACTCGCTTGGGGCGGTATGCGGGTTCTATATTTGCGGATGAGCAGAGGAAGACCAATCGGTTCTATGAAGGACTGAGGGACGAGCTGAGGTTCCTTGTGTCAAGTTCGGTGAACCAAGACTTCCAGGCATTGGTGGACACTGCGAGAGCGTTGGAAAAGGATATGAAAAGGGTGCAAGGGAAGAGAGAGTTGGCTGTGACGCAACCGGAGTGGAAGGCGCCCCGATCGGGGAAACCATTTTATAAAAAGAGATGGGGCAAGAAGTCCAAGACAAGTGGACAAGCTCCTTCATCAGTTGCAACGGGAGCAACATCAGGGGCTACCTCCAAGCCAGATACTCGTATCTGCTTCAATTGTGGCTGGATGAGGCATATTGCGCGAGATTGTCGGATGCCGCCAAAGAGTGAAAAGAAGGCGGGAGCATCTTATGCGGAAAAAGGAAAGGCGGTAGTGGATTCCTCTGCCTCGCAGGCGCAACCCCGGGTCTACAATCTTGGCCTGCAAGAGGCCATTAAGCAGAGTGACGTGGTCACAGGTATGAGTTTAGTTTTGCATATGTTATTGTTTGTATGTGTTACGTAGTACATATATGTTTGTGGTTTGTGTGTGTGACATGATTGTCACAGGCTTTGTGATGATTCGGGACACGCTGGCGCGAGCACTATTTGATACGGGTGCATCACATTCTTTTCTGGCTAGCGAGTTTATAACGCGGCTTGGGATACCCAGTCGTGCAAAGACAGATAGCGTCAGAGTGGTGTTGTCGAATGGCTGTTGGATGCTTGCGGATCAAGCTTGCGATGTGGCGGTCCAAATAGGAAGTCGGGGTTTTGGTTTAACTGCGTTTGTTTTGCCAATATCGGAATTCGACGTGATTTTTGGGATGGATTGGCTTGGGGAGCAGCATGACATGATTGATTGTCAGTCCAAAGAAATCACGTTGGGCTAGAATACCGAACAGGAGACAAAGTTCGCGGGTATGCGAGAAGTGGGCGGGACATTGATGTCTGCACTCCAGGTAGTCAAAGCTGTTCGGAAGGGTGCGGAGTGTTACTTCGCACTGATTCAGGCTGTTGAGCCTAAGGCCAGTGTGTGTGAGGTTCCGATTGTGGCAGAATTTACAGATGTGTTTCCCACGGATCTCCCTGGGCTACCACCCCAGCGGGAGATTGACTTCACGATTGAGTTGGTGCCAGGTGCGAAACCTGTGGCCCGCTCGCCATATCGCGTTGCGCCAAAAGAGATGGCTGAGTAGAAGGTTCAACTACAAGAAATGCTAGAGCAAGGTTATATACGCCCAAGCATGTCACCTTGGAGTGCGCCTGTGCTTTTTGTAAAGAAGAAAGACTGTGAGTTGCGGTTGTGTATTGATTACCGTGAACTAAATAAGCTGACAGAGAAGAATAAGTATCTGATACCCCGGATTGATGAGTTGTTCGATCAGCTGGTGGGCTCGACCGTCTATTCGAAGTTGGACCTGAAATCTGGTTATTACCAGTTGCGAATTCGGGAAGGTGACATTCCCAAAACCGTATTTGGAACGCGTTATGGGCACTATGAGTTCACAGTCATGTCGTTTGGACTGTGCAATGCGCCCTCGGTGTTTATGGATCTGATGCACCGTATTTTTCACGAGTACCTGGATCTGTTTGTGATCGTGTTCATTGATGACATCCTGGTATACTCGAAGTCCAAAGCTGAGCATGAGATTCACTTGCAGTTGGTGTTGAACACGTTGAGGCAAAATCAGCTCTATGCCAAGTTCTCGAAGTGCGAGTTTTGGCTATCGTCAGTGGCATTTTTGGGTCATGTGGTGAGTGGAGCGGGCATTGCAGTGGATCCAACGAAGATAAGGGCCATACAGGAGTGGCCAATGTTGTCTTTCGTGGCCGAGGTCAAGAGTTTCCTTGGACTTGCGGGCTACTATAGAAGATTTGTGTAAAACTTCTCGCGGATCGCTTTGCCGCTAACCACACTGACACGAAAAGATCAAAAGTTCGTTTGGACGCCAGAATGCGCACGAGCTTTTGAATAGCTGAAGGTTCAATTGACCACGGCGCCGGTGTTGTCTTCGCCCCGTAGAACCGATGGATTTGTGATTTATAGTGATGCCTCAGGGAGCGGCTTAGGCTGCGTTCTTCTACAGAGCGGAAAGGTGATTGCTTATGACTCACGCCAGCTGAAGGTGCACGAGCGAAATTATCTCGTCCATGATTTAGAACTAGCGGCGGTGATTTTTGCACTCAAGTTGTGGCGACACTACCTTTATGGAGTGAAGGTGGAGATCTATACAGATCATAAGAGCCTAAAGTACCTATTGGAGCAGAAAGATTTGAATATGCGACAACGAAGGTGGTTGGAGTTCCTTGGGGACTACACTTTTGAGATTCACTATACGCCCGGGAAGGGGAATGTTGTCACGGATGCCTTGAGTTGGCGGGTTCCGGCTAGAGCAAATTGGTTACAAAGGCATGATGAACGTCTTATCCGGGAGCTGGAGGTGTTGGAGATTTATTGTGTTGACAAGAATTCCACTGCCACTGCATGTTTGAACTGGACTGAAGTGCAATGTGACCTTGTAGACCGAGTTCGACGGGCAACGGAGTTGGATGAAGATCTCTTACGCTATGTGAATGAAGGGCCAGAGGGCAAATTCACCTGGAATGACAGTCTTTTGCGAAAAGAGGGTCGTTTGTGCGTCCCGAATGTGGGGAAATTGAGGAAAGAACTGATGTATGAAGCGCATTATACAAAGTATTCCATTCACCCCGGGAGCACGAAGATGTTCAACGATATGAAGAAGATATTCTGGTGGCCAGGGCTCAAGAAAAATGTTGCCCTTTATGTATCCAAATGCCAAACATGTGCAATGGTGAAGGCGGAATGTCAAAAGCCGGGCGGTTATTTGAAATCACTGCCGATCCCAGAATGGAAATTTGATGATATTTCCATGGATTTTGTGCATGGGTTGCCGAGATCGCAGCGAGGAAATGATTCCATTTGGGTAATTGTTGACCGGCTAACTAAAGTGGCACATTTTATCCCGAACAGGCGGGATGATTCAGTTGAAAGTTTGGCAAAGTTATATGTTGACCAGATTGTGCGGCTTCACGGTGTTCCTCGGAGCATCGTAAGTGATCGAGATGGGCGATTCACGTCAAATGATTGGAGGCTAGTTCACCGACTGTTGGGCACGAAGTTGACTTTCAGTACGGCCTTTCATCCCCAAACGGATGGCCAAACTGAACGTACCAACAGAACAATGGAGGACATGCTCTGAATATGCGCCCTTGACTTCAGAAAGAGATGAGAAGATCATCTCTATATGGTAGAGTTTGCATATAATAACAGCTACCAGGCGAGCATTGGGATGGCACCATATGAAGCTCTATATGGAAGGAAGTGTCGTACTCCCTTGGCTTGGGTAGAAGCGGGCGAAGCTCGGGTTGTTAAACCAAATGAGGTTGCGGAAGCAAACTCAACCATACGGACTATTCGAGAGAGATTGCTTATTGCTCAAGATTGACAAGCGAAGTACTACAACGCCAAGCACCGGAATGTGGAATTTGCGGTTGGCGATTGGGTCTACTTGAAGATCAAGCCATTCAAAGGTGTCTCCATGATTCGACGATTGAAAAAGTTGAGTCCAAGATATTTGGGTCCTTTTGAAGTGGTTGAGCGAGTTGGCGAAGCGGCTTATCGGCTAGCTCTGTCGGTAGACTTGGGTGGATTACATGATGTATTTCACATCTCGGTGCTTCGGAAGGCCGTGAAAGATCCAGCTCAAGTGATCGCGGATGATCGTGTGCCGGTGGAGTATGGGCTAACAACGAGAGTTAGACCCATTCAGATCGAAGATCGAGCCGAGAGACAGTTGCGGAACAAGACGGTCGCCATGGTGAAAGTCCGGTGGGACAACTGCGGCCGTGAAGAACTGACATGGGAGCGAGAGCAAACCATGAGAGGAGAGTTCCCTGAGCTGTTTTGTAATCTGTAGAGAGGATGTTGTAACATAAAAATTTGCATGTTGTCACATTTTTCTTGCTGGTTACTTATTGTCTTCCTGTGTTTGAATTTCGAGGAAGAAATTTCTTGTAGGAGGGGAGGATTGTAACAGCCCAAATTTTCTCAGCAGGCAATTTTTGGGTGACACGGCCTGGGACACGGGCGTGTCCCAGGGCGTGTCAAGCTGGAGTCGACGATTTGGCCGCGAAGTCGACGAAATTTGGAGTCGACGGTCGTCGAACAGCGGACACGGCCTGCGACACGGGCGTGTCGCAGGGCGTGTCAAGGCCGTGTCGACGATCGGCCTTGGTGTCGACGATTTTTCGCTCGACGATATGTCGAGAGGGGGCACAAGGCCCAGGACACGGGCGTGTCCCAGGCCGTGTCGTCGAGTGTCGAGATGTCGAGATCGTCGAGTGTCGAGATGTAGGCGTCGAGTGTCGAGAAGTTGCACACGGCCTGTGACACAGTGTAACGCCCCGAAACTCAAAGGAGCAAAGGGGGACGTTTTGGGCCAGTTTTGGTTTCTGGCTGAAGGCACACGGCCTGGGACACGGGCGTGTCCCAGGGCGTGTTAAGTGTGTGCCGACACTTAGCCGCGAAGTCGTCGAGTTATACTCGACGATTCGTCGAGAGTGGGCACACGGCCTGCGACACGGGCGTGTCGCAGGGCGTGTCGACCCGTGTCGACACTTAGCCGTGAAATCGTCGAGTTATTCTCGACGATTCGTCGAGAATGGGCACACGGCCTGCGACACGGGCGTGTCGCAGGGCGTGTCGACCCGTGTCGACGATCGTCCAGGTTAAATCGTCGAGATTCACTCGACGATCGTCGAGACAAGGCACACGGCCTAGGACACGGGCGTGTCCAAGGCCGTGTCATCCAGTCGTCATTCTCCCCTCGACGAAATGTCCCGTGTACACGGCCTGGGGTCCAGGCGTGTCAATGTGACACGGGCAAGGACACGGGCGTGTCCTAGAACCCGTGCAGTGCTCGGGTTGAAAACGGGGGAAAATCATGGGGTACACGGCCGGCTACACGGCCGTGTTAGCTGGAACACGGGCGTGTCAGCTCGAACACGGGCGTGTTCGATACCCGTGTGTGGGTTCAGAAGATTCGATTTTGACGGCGAATGCGGCACACGGCCCTGGACACGGGCGTGTGCCAGGCCGTGTTCGGTCCAGATTGGGCATTTCAGCCCCGAATCAAAGCCGCTCGTTTTCTTAGGTTGAGATCCGACGGCTGGGGATGGTTCCTGAGAGGATATACTCGGGTTTGACTTAGAAAAAATCCACACTTTCTTACCTTTTTCATCTCTCCAAACCCTTGGAGAAAGAGGAGAGCCCTTGGAGGAAGAAGAGCTTGATCCGCCATTGGAGGAGCTTTGGAGCTCCGAATCGCAAGCCGACTCCGGATCCACGGAGGCAACGCTAGTGCGGTCATTTCCATCTGATTACTTTCCGATGGCGCCAAAGAGGAACGCAAGGGTAACGATCCTCAACTTGAGCATGAGTCGCTCTCTTTCTTTGCATAGGAAGCCCGCTCTTGCGAGTTTGCGGAGAGTTGGAGGCGTTCCTTCGGGTAGATATGTGAAGTCCCCGTTGTTTAGAGTCCGTATGCGAGAACGGACATAGGCATGATGTGTGAAGCCTACCCGGACATGTTAGTCTGGATCGGTGATGTTGCATTGCATAAGGCCGGAGAAGACTCTGTGCTATTGGTTGTTTTTCGGGTTTTCTACGCGGTAGATTGCAGCAGGGAGCCTTGGGGACTAACCCAAAGGTGCACCCGGAAAACTGGGCGGATACGAGATCTTGCCAACTTGGTGGCTTGAAAGCCAACTTGAACATAACCGGGTTATGTGATATGTGATGGAAATGGGACTCGGGAGAAGTTTGACCTGCGCATATGGTTTAAATTACCGTTGCGGGCGCATATGGTTTAAATTACCGTTGCGTTGTGAGCACGGGTTAGATGGAACCGTACCCACTCTATGTCGTTCGGATTAGGGCCGTTGGCATAGATGAGGGTCTTCGGCGGTCTATGGTTTTAATTACCGTGACCCATGCCAGGAAGACGAACTGCTCATTGTTTGGCCGTCCAAGAGGGGATGGTGGTGAGTCGGCAGACTTAGACTGCGTTCACCAAGAATGTGCCCTGAGTGCACGGGGTGTGTGGCCGTTGAGCCTCCGCCTGTGATGAAATGGATATATTTTACATTGCTCGCTTATGCTAATGAAATGCAGGGAAGGAGCATCGCCGCCCCGAGTTGGGGGCGGGATCGTTATAATTTGGTCAGCATTGCTGACCGTTGCCTTGTTTTGCCACCGTGCGGTGGTTTGTTGTTTGCAGGTGCAGCTGGACCAAGCGGTCAATAGCGGGCTAAAGCCCTTTTTGCGAAGCCGGCCCTCGAAGGCCCGAATGGAAATGTTTATTGCTTTATTCATGTATGACCGGCCTGCGTGCCGTGGTTTGTAAATCATGTAACAGTCAAGTGAAACATTTTGTAAGGCCTTAAGGCTTGTTTTGAGTATTTTGTAATAACATTCCTATTTTCATATTAGTGGACATTCATGCTTGTTGCTGGGTTCTTGTTTTACAACTCTTATAAACTGCTTCCGCTAGAATGCTCTGTGTAGGACGTTGAGATTGGTTGGATGGTTTCCATACGTAACCACCCGGTCTGTCTGTGGTATATGGCGTCGGGCCCCGGCCGGACCTACTGCTATATACTATGCGACGGATAGGGGGTGTTACAATTTGGTATCAGACTACTGGTTTTGGTCGGGCTTAAAGTGAATTCGTGGGCGAATTCTTTTTAAGGGGTGGTGAGCACATTGTGTGCGTCATCGTTATAACGGTAAAAGAACCCATGAATGTCCACTTAGGAATGAAAATACTCGTGTTTGAGGAACCTGCGTGTTCCTATAATTGCTGTTTGCAATTTATTTGGTCGCTTAACGGTGTTTTGTACCACTATAGGTGACCCGAAGTGGTGTTGGGCCGTCAGAACGCCGAGTTTCTGAGGCAAGTAGTGCACCGGATGTTGCTCCTGCAACACCTCTATCGGCTGAGAATATTTGATTGGTGGCTGAAGCGGTGTTGGTCGTGATAAATGCGCAGCCTGGGAGGCAAGCGCAGCAGCCCGCTCCTGTGATGGAGCAAGTACCTCTTCAAGAGGCTGAGCCGAGGAGGGTGGAGCAAGTGGTTGTGGAACCAATAGTGCCAAGGAGGGCAACTGAGAGGCACTTGAAGCATGTAATGAGCTTTAACCCTCCGTTATTCTCGGGGTTGGGAACCCCATCTCAAGCTGAAGACTGGCTCTCCAGGGTGAAGAGAGTCATGACAGCGACGGAGACGGAGGAGTGGCAAATGACCACCATCGCTACGTTCCTTTTGGACGGCGAAGCAAGGTTGTGGTGGGAAGGTTTGGAGCTGCACTTACTGAGAGGTAGGCAACTTTGTGATGTCTCGATGGAGGAGTTCTCGAGATTATTTTTGGCTAGATACCTCCCTTCGACGCAGAAGATAGCGTTGGAGAATGAGTTCCTGAAATTAGTACAGGGTGAGAGGAGCGTGGATGAATATCTCCACGAGTTTACGCGGTTGAGTCGTTATGCTAGCTCCTCCATCATGGATGAGGAGCGCAAGACTAATCGCTTCTACGAAGGTCTGAGAGATGAGTTGAGACTATTACTTTCGGGGCCGATGACGCAGGGTTTCTTAACCTTGGTCAATACTGCCCGGTCCTTGGAGAAGGACATGAAGAATGTGCAGGCAAAGAAAAGCTTGGGCGAGAAGAAATCTGGGTTCAAAGTGCCGACAACTTCAAAGTCTGGCTATCAAAGATTCTTTAAGAAGCGTAGGACTTCGGGTCCAGCTCCTTCTGGTGCTTCTGGGGCGACTACGAGTCGGACCCCGGGCCCGTGCTTTACATGTGGAAAGACGGGGCATTTCGCCCGTGACTGTTGGAGCGGACGTCCTAAGTCCGAGAGGAAGCCGGGAGCTACTTATGAAGAGAAGGGCAAGGCGGTGGAGTCGACCGCATCCCATTATGCTCCGGCCCAACCAAGGGTCTACAATCTTGGCCAACAGGAGGCCATTAAACAAGCTGACGTGGTGACAGGTACGGTTTAATTTATAGCAAGTCAATTCCTTTATATGCTTGTTATGTGCATGTTACCTTACCAATACTTGTTTAGGATTTGTGTTGATTTGTGAAAATCCGGCACGAGCACTCTTTGATACGGGAGCTTCACACTCCTTCTTGTCCGAAGGATTTATATTACGCATCGGAGTCCCTTCTTCGATGGCGAAGGACAAGTTGGATGTGTTGTTGCCCAATGGGTGTTCGATGCGAGCGGATAGGATCTGCGATGTTAAGATTCGTATTGGGGAGCAGGAGTTTGACCTGCGGGCGTCCTTACTTCCGTTGGTGGAGTTCGACGTCATATTTGGCATGGACTGGCTCTCGGAGCAGCAGGCCCATATAGATTGCGGTAGCAAGGAAGTCAAGCTGGGAGCAAGTCGTGAGACGACTTTTACGGGCTTAAAGGGGTCGAGCAAGACGTTGATGTCTGCTCTTCAGGTGGTGAAGGCGGTTCGTGCCGGAGCAGAACTGTTCTTTACACTAGTGGAGGTTGCAAAGCTGAAGCCCGCTTTGGATTGTATTTCAGTGGTATCGGAATACCCTGATGTGTTCCCCGCAGATCTTCCTGGAGCCCCGCCTCAACGGGAGATAGATTTTACGATCGAGCTAGTGCCAGGTGCAAAGCCTGTGTCACGATCTCCATATCGGCTAGCGCCTAAGGAAATGGCGGAACTGAAAGTTCAACTGCAAGAGTTGTTGGAGCAAGGGTATGTGCGCCCGAGTTCTTCGCCTTGGAGCGCACCGGTCCTCTTTGTTAAGAAGAAGGACGGAAGCTTGAGATTGTGTATTGATTATCGAGAGCTGAACAAGCTGACGGAGAAGAACAAGTACCCGATCCCCCGGATTGATGATCTCTTCGATCAGTTAGTCGGGTCGACGGTGTACTCGAAGTTGGATCTCAAGGCTGGGTACTATCAGCTGCAGATAAGGGAGAGTGATATCCCGAAGACAGCGTTTAGTACGAGATACGGGCATTATGAGTTTACTGTCATGCCGTTTGGGCTGACTAATGCGCCGTCAGTATTCATGGATTTGATGAACAGGACGTTCAGGGAGTACTTGGACCATTTCGTGATCGTCTTCATCGACGATATTTTGGTGTACTCGCAAAGTGAGGAAGATCACTTCAAGCATCTTCATTTGGTGTTGGAGACGCTAAGGAGAAACCAGTTGTATGCCAAGTTCTCGAAGTGCGAGTTTTGGCCATCCTCAGTGGCGTTCCTCGGGCATATAGTGAGTGGAGAGGGTATTGCGGTGGATCCGGCGAAGATTGTTGCGATACGGGAGTGTCCTGAGCTTGCTACGGTAGCAGAAGTCCGGAGCTTTTTGGGGCTTGCCGGTTATTATAGGCGCTTCGTAGAGAACTTCTCGCGGATAGCGTTACCTCTCACTACTTTGACGAGGAAGGAGCATAAGTTCGTTTGGACGCCGGAGTGCGCGCGAGCTTTTGAGGAGTTGAAGTGTCGGTTGACCACGGCGCCTGTGCTGAGTTCGCTGGTTGGAACCGAAGGCTACGAGATATATAGCGATGCTTCGGGCAGCGGTTTGGGTTGCGTGCTATTGCAGCACGGCAGCGTGATAGCTTATGGCTCGAGACAGCTAAAAGTGCACGAGAGGAATTATCCTGTCCACGACTTGGAGTTGGCGGCCGTGATTTTTGCCTTGAAGCTGTGGAGACACTATTTGTACGATGTGAAGATTGATATCTACACCGATCACAAGAGCCTAAAGTACCTGATTGATCAGAAGGATCTGAATATGCGGCAGCGTAGATGGATGGAGTTCTTAGGGGACTATACATTCAAGATCCACTACGTGCCTGGCAAAGGGAATGCGGTTGCGGGCGCGTTGAGTCGCCGAGCCCCAGCTCAAGCCAATTGGCTATCGGTGCACGATGAGCGGTTGGTGCGGGAGTTGGAGGCGTTGGAGATTGTTTGTGTGGATAAGCAAGCAAGTGCTGAAGCAGTTCTGAATTGGACGGAAGTCCAATATGACCTGGCTGATCGGATTCGGCAGGCTTTGGATATGGATGCTCATATGAAGCAGTTCATGATAGAGGCTCTGGATGGGTCAAATTCCCAATTCGTCGTGGAGGACGGATTGTTGTGGAAAGACGGTCGTCTGTGCGTCCCAAGCGTGGGCAATTTACGGGTGGAGTTGTTGTACGAGGCACACCATACCAAGTACTCGATTCACCCGGGGAGCACGAAGATGTACCGCGACGTCAAGAAACTATTTTGGTGGCCGGGTTTGAAAAAGGATGTGGCGCTATACGTAGCGAAGTGCCAAACCTGCGCCTTAGTAAAGGCGGAGTGCCAAAAGCCGGGAGGATTTCTTAAGTCCTTGCCTATTCCGGAGTGGAAATTTGACGACATCTCTATGGACTTTGTGCACGGTTTGCCAAGGTCGCAAAAGGGGAACGACGCCATTTGGGTGGTCGTGGATCGATTAACGAAGGTGTCGCATTTTATTCCGCATAGGAAGGATGATCCGGTGGAGAAGCTGGCAAAGCTATATGTGGATAACATAGTACGGCTTCATGGTGTGCCCCGCAGCATCGTGAGTGACCGAGATGGGCGGTTCACGTCCAATGATTGGAGGCTGGTGCAGCAAATGTTGGGAACAAAGCTGAAGTTTAGCACAGCCTTCCATCCGCAAACGGATGGGCAGACCGAGAGGGTCAATAGAACCATGGAAGACATGCTTCGCATGTGTGTCTTGGATTTCGGAAAGCAATGGGAAGACTACCTTTATTTGGTGGAGTTCGCATACAACAATAGCTACCAAGCAAGTATTCATATGGCGCCCTTCGAGGCCCTTTATGGTAGGAAATGTCGCACGCCGTTGTCTTGGTTAGAAACGGGCGAGTCAAAGTTGTATAAGCGATCGGAAGTGGAGGATGCTACTTCTATGGTGAGAACCATTCGGGAGAGGTTGCTCATCGCTCAGGACCGACAAGCAAAGTACTATAATGCCAAGCACAGGAACGTGGAGTTCGCTGTGGGCGATTATGTATACTTAAAGATCAAGCCGTTCAAGGGTGTCTCGCGGGTGCGACGATTGAAAAAGCTAAGCCCGAGGTACCTTGGACCGTTCGAGGTTCTGGAGCGAGTTGGAGAAGCGGCCTATAGGTTGAAGCTTTCAGTGGAGCTAAGTGGTTTACACGATGTATTCCACATTTCGGTGCTTCGGAAGGCGGTGCAAGAGCCTACGCAAGTGATCAGGGTCGATCAAGTGCCGGTGGATAGTGGGCTAACGACAAAGGTAAAGCCCGTGCGGATTGAGGACTCGGAGGTCAAGTGGCTACGCAATAAAAAGATCAGGATGGTCAAGGTCCGGTGGGACAATTGCGGTCGTGAGGAGCTCTCCTGGGAGCGAGAGCAGACTATGCTTGACGAGTATCCGGAGTTGTTCCGCTCAGGTACAAATGTTGTTTTTATATATCTTTCCTTTATGTAATTTCGTGGGCGAAATTCTTTTAAGAGGGGGAGAGTTGTAACGCCCCGAAACTCAAAGGAGCAAAGGGGGACGTTTTGGGCCAGTTTTGGTTTCTGGCTGAAGGCACACGGCCTGGGACACGGGCGTGTCCCAGGGCGTGTCAAGTGTGTGCCGACACTTAGCCGCGAAGTCGTCGAGTTATACTCGACGATTCGTCGAGAGTGGGCACACGGCCTGCGACACGGGCGTGTCGCAGGGCGTGTCGACCCGTGTCGACACTTAGCCGTGAAATCGTCGAGTTATTCTCGACGATTCGTCGAGAATGGGCACACGGCCTGCGACACGGGCGTGTCGCAGGGCGTGTCGACCCGTGTCGACGATCGTCCAGGTGAAATCGTCGAGATTCACTCGACGATCGTCGAGACAAGGCACACGGCCTAGGACACGGGCGTGTCCAAGGCCGTGTCATCCAGTCGTCGTTCTCCCCTCGACGAAATGTCCCGTGTACACGGCCTGGGGTCCAGGCGTGTCAATGTGACACGGGAAAGGACACGGGCGTGTCCTAGAACCCGTGCAGTGCTCGGGGTTAAAACGGGGGAAAATCATGGGGTACACGGCCGGCTACACGGCCGTGTCAGCTGGAACACGGGCGTGTCAGCTCGAACACGGGCGTGTTCGATACCCGTGTGCGGGTTCAGAAGATTCGATTTTGACGGCGAATGCGGCACACGGCCCTGGACACGGGCGTGTGCCATGCCGTGTTCGGTCCAGATTGGGCATTTCAGCCCCGAATCAAAGCCGCTCGTTTTCTTAGATTGAGATCCGACGGCTGGGGATGGTTCCTGAGAGGATATACTCGGGTTTGACTTAGAAAAAATCCACACTTTCTTACCTTTTTCATCTCTCCAAACCCTTGGAGAAAGAGGAGAGCCCTTGGAGGAAGAAGAGCTTGATCCGCCATTGGAGGAGCTTCGGAGCTCCGAATCGCAAGCCGACTCCGGATCTGCGGAGGCAACGCTAGTGCGGTCATTTCCATCCGATTACTTTCCGATGGCGTCAAAGAGGAACGCAAGGGTAACGATCCTCAACTTGAGCATGAGTCGCTCTCTTTCTTTGCATAGGAAGCCCGCTCTCGCGAGTTTGCGGAGAGTTGGAGGCGTTCCTTCAGGTAGATATGTGAAGTCCCCGTTGTTTAGAGTCTGTATGCGAGAACGGACATAGGCATGATGTGTGAAGCCTACCCGGACATGTTAGTCTGGATCGGTGATGTTGCATTGCATAAGGCCGGAGAAGACTCCGTGCTATTGGTTGTTTTTCGGGTTCTCTACGCGGTAGATTGCAGCAGGGAGCCTTGGGGACTAACCCAAAGGTGCACCCGGAAAACTGGGCGGATACGAGATCTTGCCAACTTGGTGGCTTGAAAGCCAACTTGAACATAACCGGGTTATGTGACATGTGATGGAAATGGGACTCGGGAGAAGTTTGACCTGCGCATATGGTTTAAATTACCGTTGCGGGCGCATATGGTTTAAATTACCGTTGCGTTGTGAGCACGGGTTAGATGGAACCGTACCCACTCTATGTCGTTCGGATTAGGGCCGTTGGCATAGATGAGGGTCTTCGGCGGTCTATGGTTTTAATTACCGTGACCCATGCCAGGAAGACAAACTGCTCATTGTTTGGCCGTCCAAGAGGGGATGGTGGTGAGTCGGCAGACTTAGACTGCGTTCACCAAGAATGTGCCCTGAGTGCACGGGGTGTGTGGCCGTTGAGCCTCCGCCTGTGATGAAATGGCTATATTTTACATTGCTCGCTTATGCTAATGAAATGCAGGGAAGGAGCATCGCCGCCCCGAGTTGGGGGCGGGATCGTTATAATTTGGTCAGCATTGCTGACTGTTGCCTTGTTTTGCCACCGTGCGGTGGTTTGTTGTTTGCAGGTGCAGCTGGACCAAGCGGTCAATAGCGGGCTAAAGCCCTTTTTGCGAAGCCGGCCCTCGAAGGCCCGAATGGAAATGTTTATTGCTTTATTCATGTATGACCGGCCTGCGTGCCGTGGTTTGTAAATCATGTAACAGTCAAGTGAAACATTTTGTAAGGCCTTAAGGCTTGTTTTGAGTATTTTGTAATAACATTCCTATTTTCATATTAGTGGACATTCATGCTTGTTGCTGGGTTCTTGTTTTACAACTCCTATAAACTGCTTCCGCTAGAATGCTCTGTGTAGGACGTTGAGATTGGTTGGATGGTTTCCATACGTAACCACCCGGTCTGTCTATGGTATATGGCGTCGGGCCCCGGCCGGACCTACTGCTATATACTATGCGACGGATAGGGGGTGTTACACACAGGCGTATCACAGGGCGTGTCAATTTGGGTCGACGAACTCAGCCTGACGAATGATTTCGACAGGGCGTGTCTTCGTGTCGTGTGTTGGCACACGACCTGGGACACGGGCGTGTCACAGGCCGTGTGAAGTCTCGGGATGTTTTGGGATTATTTTCGCCAATGCACACGGCCAGAGACACGGGCGTGTCTGAAGGCGTGTTGGTGACACGGCCAATGACACGGGCGTGTCACTGGTCTGGATAGGTCAGTTGACCAGCTCTTGAGGCACACGGCCTGGGACACGGGCGTGTCACAGGTCGTGTCAGGTCAAAATCAGTGTTTTTAGCAAAATCGTGGTCGTTCATTCCTTCAGCCTAGATCCAAAGGCTGAAAGACCTCCAGTTTTTCTTAAGGCCGTGAATGAGAAAGGATTTCTCATAGTGTATTCTGGCCTTCATCTTTCTACAAGCTTAGAGAGAGAAAGAGAGAGGAAGAAGGAGGAGGAGGAAAGGGGGTTGGTCACCGATGGTGCTGTAGTTTACCGACGAGAAATCTGAAGCCGGCGTTGCGGAGGAAACGCTCTTACGAGTCTTTCAAGCTAGCTTTGAGTTCATGGCACCGAAGCGGTCGTCAAGGGTAACGACTTTTCTTCCTAGCCATG
Organism: Platanthera guangdongensis; assembly: GCA_039583875.1. Lineage (NCBI taxonomy): Eukaryota > Viridiplantae > Streptophyta > Magnoliopsida > Asparagales > Orchidaceae > Platanthera > Platanthera guangdongensis. The sequence goes on along the minus strand of CM077147.1, from coordinate 13,126,811 downwards.
TGAAGGCTTCTTTTGGGCATATGTTTGTGATTCCCCCACCAAGAGGTGGCTGATTGTGGGAGTCCTTGGGTGGATTCATGAAATCCCCTTTTGTTGGCATATAGATCCGGAAATGGAGTACGGAATAGGCATGCTGTGTGAAGCCCATCTGGACAGGTTGGTCTGGATTGGTGATGTTACATACGAACCGGAGAAGACTCCGTGTTAAACGTGTAGTTTAAGACGTTAACGGGTTATGCCTGCGAAAAGGAGTAGCAGGAAGTACTGGAGTGGTAGTCCAGGAAAATATCCGTGTTATGTTTTGGGTCCAACCTGTGAATGAGGCACAGGAAGTACTGTTATGACCAGGAAAGGCCCTTTGTGATGCTTGATGTCGTAGGGTGTCCACCTGTGAAGCGAGTAACAGGAAGTACTAGCATGGTAGCCATGAAAGACCCCTGACATTTGTGATTTTGCGGTGTCCACCTGTGAAGAGAGTAACAGGAAGTACTGGGATGCCCAGGAAAGACCCGCTATTGTGGTAAGAAATGGGTATAGAAAAATACCCAGGCTGTATGCCAAGAACAGGATTGGTGAGACCGACCCGCGCCTTTGATATAGCCATGAGTACGCTGTACTCGGAGAAGGCAAGGCGATTTGAGCAACGGGGGGTGGAGGATCCGACCCGCGCTATGTCCGTCCGACGTGAGACCAAAAGGTGCGGTCTGTTGGAGCCCATAGCAAGAGTCTTCGGCCTGCGCGCCATGACACAATGGGGGGCTACGGGCCATCCCGGTGTAGGAAGACTAACTCCGGCTGCACACCATGGAGTAAATGCTCAAGAGATTTACCGTTGGGTTGTGACCCTGATACGGTGGTGGGCAAGAGCTTTGCCAGAACACTAAGAATGTGCCCTGAGTGCACGGACCGTTGGGCCGGGTGACGAACGATTGTGATGGCTTGTGTGCGTGAAAGCACATTTTGATGATATATATTGCCATACTTGTGATATGATATGCCTGCAAAGAAGAATACCGCTGCCCCGAGAGAAGGGGTAGGGTCGTTATAATTTGGTCAGCTGAACGCTGACCGTTGCTTTTATTTGCCACCGTTGGGTGGATTGTCCCTGTACAGGTGCTGGAGAGCCGAACGGGACGCATAGAGGTTGATGTTCCTGCTGTTGTTGCTGCTACTACTGCTAGCCCTCGAAAGCTATTTGAAAATGTTGTGTGTTTTCTTTTATTGTGGTCGGCCTGCGCGCCCATTGTTGAAGCCACTGTGTGACAGCCATGTAAGGCCATAAGGCCAACTCTTTTTACTTGTTGTAAGACATTCTTATATCATATAAAATGTGGAGTTTTATATCTGGGCATTCATGAGGAGTTCAAGTTGTAGTCTAGGCTTCTGCTAGAATGCTTTGTGATAGGTGTGATGCGCTACTCTGGTATCATCTTGTACCTTCACCGCCTGTTTTGTGATATATCCTGTGGGGCCCCGGCCGGACCTTCTAGAATATACCATATGAACGGATGGGGTTGTTATAAGATATCATTCCAAATTCGAAGGGAGAAAATCCACATTGTAAGGCTGTCACTTTAAGGAGTGGTAAGAAGTTAATGAGAGCACCGGAGAAAGAACAATCTGGGATGAATAATGAAGGAAATGGGTTGGAGGAGGCTAGTCCTAAGGTGCCTAGTGAGGAGTTGAGGCAAGAAGAGAATGTTAGCGAATGAATGGAGGTGTTAGGAGAAAAGGAACGTGAGCCAACCGTTGAAAATTCAAAGAAGAAGAGTAGTGCGATTGTCTATCCACTACCACAATTCCCTCAACGGTTAAGGAAAAGTAAATTAGACCATCAATTCCAAAAGTTTGTAGAGATATTTAAGAAATTGCAAATCAATATCCCTTTCGTGGAAGTGTTGAAACAAATGTCAAGCTACGTGAAATTCATGAAGGATATCCTATCGAAGAAGAGAAGATTTAGAACGAATGAGACAGTGACACTCACCCAAGAGTGTAACGTCATTCTCCAAAAAAGACTCCCACCCAAGTTGAAAGATCTGGGGAGCCTCACTATTCCATGTTTCATAGGATACAAATTCGAGGGCAATACATTATGTAATCTAGGGGCGAGCATTAACTTAATTCCATTATCGATATATAGGAAGCTAGGTTTGAGAGAAATCTTCAAGACTTCCATAACCTTGCAACTGGCCGATAGAACCCTGACATTTTCGAAATGGATAGTTGAGGATGTACTAGTAAAGGTGGATAAGTTTATTTTTCTGGCAAATTTTGTGGTCTTAGATATGGAGGAAGACAAATAAGTTCCTATTATTATAGGGAGACCGTTCCTAGCCACAGGTAGGGCGTTGATTGATGAGCAGAAGGGAGAATTGATAATGAGAGTGAACGACGAGCAAGTAATGTTTAACTTAAGGCAATGAAGTTTTTCCATCGAGAGGTGGACAACATGGAGGTGGTCAATCATGTGTCCATTTATGACTATGAGTCGACTCGTCTATTGTCCAATGAATAAGAAGTTCTATTGACTCACCTATTGACTGGGGAGGATTCATCCGAGGAGGAAGGAGAAATGCAAGAATGTTTACAAATATTTGAGAGGCAGATTGCTTGGGTTCAAAATCTAGAACCATTAGAGATACCTGAGAAATCTGTCTCAGTAAAATCTTCCATCGTAGAGCCACCATTACTAGAGTTGAAACCCCTTCCCGAGCATCTTACATATACTTTCCTAGGCATGAACGATACTTTACCGGCAATTGTTAACTCCAAATTAGAACCGAAACAACTACGAAAGCTTATTGAACTTTTAAAACGATACAAGTCAGTAGTAGGTTGGACCATAGCAGATATCCGGGGTATCAGCCCATCATTGTGCATGCATAAGATCCGTTTAGAGGAGCCATGCAAGGGATCTATTGAGCCCCAACGCCGTCTAAGCCCACCAATGAAGGAAGTAGTAAGGAAAAAATTATAAAATGGCTAGACGCAGGGGTCATCTATCCTATCTCGGATAGCTCGTGGGTGTCGCCGGTGCAGTGCGTCCCAAAGAAAGGAGGAATGACAGTAGTAAGAAACGAGAAGGGTGAGTTAGTGATAACTTCACAAAAGGAAGTTATCTTGTGCGTTAATCTACCGTATTTTGACTAATTTATCCTCAAATTACTAATCAAAAGTGTGTGTGTGCGAATAAATTCTCATTTGTGCAAAAATTCATGTATCAATAATATTTATATTTATTTTTATGATAGGAAAATATGAGGAAAGTAATTTGTGCGGCTGATGATAAGGGTGAAGAGCATTCAGGAAAAGTTGCAGGAAATTACAGGAATTTTTGGAGCAGATTTTTGCTGAATTCTGGACAGCACAGAATTTGTTGCAACAAAGCTGCGAATTTGAATTTTCAAATTCCGAAAATAATTTTAAAATGGCAGTTTTAGAAATGAAAGGAGGCTTCCTTTCATAAAGGCTGGAGATCATTTGAGGCCCTTGGAATATAAAAAGGAATTTTTGAGATCTCTTTGATATCTTTTGTCATTTTGGAGAGAAGGAGGCCAAGTTAGGGTTCTTGACGGTGGAGAAGCGGAATCCGGCCACGAAAAAGGGAAGATCTGAACTTTTGAAGCCATGAACTGTAAGATCGTTATATTTTTGTGTGTTTCTTTTCTCGCCATGAACTAAACTCTCCAAGTCTTGTATAAGGAGAGTACTATGTGTATTTTTATGGTGTATGTTCTTTATTGTTGAGATTTGTTGAATGATTTATTATCTTGTGAACTTTTGAATTTATTTATGAGATTTTGGCTTTGATCTTCATCTTGTGATGCGTTGCGAGAATCGAGAGATGAGTGGCGTAATGTAAGGTTGAAGGTCATTTTATTGCACCGCAAGAATCGAGAGACGAGCGGTGTAAAACGTTTAACCAAAAATCTCCTCTTTTGTGTTGTACTTCGAGAGTCGAGAGAGGAGAAGTGCATTCGCTCATTAGTTCACCGTAGTTTAGAGGGGTGGAGGAGACTCCCTCCTTTTGCTAGCAGTCCGATTTTTATGATAATCAATGTCCTCCATTCCTCCTAAGTTAGAAATAACTAGGAGAATTTAGGACGTTGGGATTTCCGAGATTCGAGAGAGGAGGATTTCTTCTATAAAAATCGTTGTATGATAATTCATTCAACACTCTTAACTAATATTATTTATTACACACCATTCAGACGCACATAGGAAATCCGAAATACAAGGCTAATTTCTGCAAGTGGTTTAAGAATTTCGAATGATTTTCATAGTTAAAATTAGATTCAATCTTTAGTAAAAAAATATTTTCATTACTTCCAAAAAAAATCATTTTACTCATCTTGTTTGGATTTAAAGAACGGCTCAACTAGTACTTGCAAGCTTAGGTTAATCACTTCTCTCAGGGAACGATCTCACTCACACTTTATTACTTGTTACGGCACGTGCACTTGCGAGAGTACGCATAACCTATTTTGGGCGTATCAAGTTTTTGGCGCCGTTGCCGGGGAAGTGCTATTAATCTATTGTTTATTTTCTTGCAATATTAGTAAACCCTAGTATTTGGAGGTCAAACTTTAATTTTGTTGAATTTTTAAGTTGTTTGTAGTTTTTCTTTCATTTTATGCTCTGTAGTGCATGTCCAGATTTCGATCCATTGAGTTATTGTCATTAAACTTAGAGATTGAAAGGACGTGTAGGAGAAATCGTAAGACTTTTCGTTTAGAACAAAACCAATCTTCAACTATGAATCCAGACGATAATCATCAGGAAGGTCAGGATTTAGGAGGTCAGGTAGAACATAATGGGCACCCTGTTGAGCCAAGGAGAACGTGTCGTGATTACAACATGCCTCTACAGGGAGGGTTGCAATTTAGTATAGCTAGGCCTGCAATAGAGGCCAATAATTTTAAAATTGACTCTGTGGTCATGCAACTCGTTCAAAATAGTAAATTTGGTGGCTTCAATCATGAAGACCCTAACTGTCATTTGAGAACGTTCATAGAAATCTGTGATACATTCAAGATTAATGGAGTTTCAGAAGAAGCCATTAAATTACGTCTGTTTCCTTTCTCACTAGAGGGAAGGGCTAAGGATTGGCTAAATTCTCTACCCAATGGATCTATTACCACTTGGGCATTCTTGATGAAAAAATTTTTAGCCAAATACTTCCCCCCATCTAAAACGGCTAAGTTGAAGCGAGACATATCAACATTTATGCAAGGAAATGGAGAGACCCTATATGACGCATGGGAACGTTTTAAAGAGCTACTGCGTAAGTGTCCCCACCATGGCTTAGCCATCCACCAACAAGTTTGGACCTTCTACAATGGTCTCCAAACGGCTACCGTGATTCAAGTTGATGGAGCCGCGAGAGGGTCACTTATGAATAAATACCCAGAAGATGCCTATGCAATATTAGAGGATTTATCCTCTAATAATTACCAACTTGTAGACCGGCAAGAGCCATCTTCTTCTACTGCTGGGTTATACCAAGTGGATCAATTAACCTCATTTGCGGCTAAAATGACTTCCCAATTTAATTCAATAAATAAAAGGTTAGACGCCTTGACGTTAAACCAAAGTCAATTTCACCCACAGGTTAATAGTATTGTTACTCCTCCTTCCACCGTTAGTCCTACTTTAACCATTGACCAACTAATAGGACATAACGAAGACGCTAACTATATAGGAGGGCAGTACAAACAAGGTCATAATACCTACTCGAATAATTATAATCCGGAGTGGAGAAATCATCCCAATTTATCGTGGAAGAATAATTCAGGGTCTACTCCGTCGCACTTATTCAACAACAATTCTAATCACCCTCACCAATATCACAATCCTAATCAAACGGGACCTTCGCGGAAATTATCCGATAAAGTCATATTAGAGTCCATGAAAAATAATGAAGCCCGTTTTTCTAGTCTAGAAGGATCCATGCGCTTAATTGAAACACAATTGGGGCAAATTGCATCCGCACTAAATACTAGACCTCTAGGAACATTACCCACTGATACCACGCCTAATCCAAAAGGTGACAACCAACACTGTAAGGCTGTCATATTGCGGAGTGGCAAGGAATTGGTGAATGGCTATAATAATAATCCAATTGCAACTGATAAAGTGCAAAATGAAGTAAAGAGTGACAAAGTTCATGTACCCACTAAGAGTGCGGAAGAAGAGTTAGAAGAAGTGGAAGAGAATAAAGAAGAGAAGAATGTAGAGGTTCCCGCAAGGGATAAAAAAATAATTACCTATCCACCACCACCATTTCCTCAAAGACTTAGGAAGAGTAAACTAGATCACCAATTCCAGAAATTCATAGAAATATTTAAGAAACTTCAAATTAATATCCCATTTGCTGAAGCGTTAGAGCAAATGCCCAGTTACGTCAAATTCATGAAAGATATTTTAAATAAAAAGAGAAAGTTTGGCACGAATGAAACTGTGGCGCTGACCCATGAATGTAGTGCAATCCTGCAAAAGAAACTTCCACCCAAACTGAAAGATCCAGGAAGTTTCACGATCACATGCTCTATCGGATACCAATTTGAAGGAAAAGCTTTGTGTGATCTTGGAGCAAGTATAAATTTGATGCCACTTTCAATCTACCGGAAGCTGGGCATGAGGGACATTTCTAAAACTTCATTAACGTTACAGCTAGCCGATAAATCGCTCACTTTTCCTAAGGGTATAGTGGAGGATGTTCTTGTCAAGGTTGACAAGTTTATCTTTCCAGCGGACTTTGTAGTTTTGGATATGGAAGAAGACAAGGAGATCCCCCTAATTGTAGGCAGACCCTTTTTAGCAACTGGAAAAACTTTAATAGATGTCCACAAAGGAGAGTTGACTATGAGAGTCAACGATGAACAAATAACTTTTAACGTTTTGAAGGCCATAAAATTCCCTAGTGAGAAGGAAGATGAGATGGAGGTGGTAAACAATATTTCACTCTATGACTATGAGCAAAATAGTGAGGGGAATGATTCGAGTATAGAAGAGGAGATAGGAATTTTGATGGACGAGGTAGAAGTTGAGGAAGTGCAATCTGATGAGGTTAGTCATCAAGAAGTAGAATCTACTGAAGGAGAAGGTGAAGAGTGCTTTCAAGTGTGTGGGAATCGCTTGGTGTCATTTCATAGGGCGGAACCCCTAGATATGACTGAACGGTCTTTAGCGGACAAACCCTCTACGGTTTGCCCGCCCGTCTTAGAGTTAAAACCGCTTGCCGAGCATTTATCCTACGCATATTTAGGAGAAAATGATACACTTCCAGTAATAGTGAATGCTAGACTGCTACCGGAGCAGCAAGACAGACTATTGGACATTTTGAAAAGATATAAGTTAGTCATAGGGTGGACAATAGCCGATATTCGAGGCATTAGCCCTTCCTTGTGTATGCATAAAATTCTCTTAGAGGAATCTGGTAAGGGGTCCATCGAGCCTCAGCGTCATCTCAGCCCTCCCATGAAGGAGGTGGTGAGAAAAGAAATCATTAAGTGGCTGGATGCAGGAATCATTTACCCTATATCTGATAGTTCATGGGTGTCACCCATCCACTGTGTACCTAAGAAAGGAGGGACGACCGTAATTATGAATGACAAGAACGAATTAGTCCCCACAAGAACAATCACAGGATGGCGTATCTGTATTGACTACCGCAGACTAAACAAAGCGACTAGGAAGGATCACTACCCGTTACCATTCATAGATCAGATTCTTGATAGATTAGCCGGAAATGAGTTCTACTGTTTCCTAGATGGATATTCCGGCTACAATCAAATAACGGTTGATCCAGACGATCAGGAAAAGACAGCGTTCACGTGTTCCTTTGGTATATTCGCATTTAGGAGGATACCATTCGGGCTATGCAATGCGCCGGCCACGTTCCAACGTTGCATAATTGCAATAATGGCGGATCTAATAGAACAAGACATGGATCCTATTGACTATGGCATAGAGGTCTTCATGGATGATTTTTCCGTCTTTGGAAAAACATTCAATGTTTGCTTGTTGTGTTTGGAGAGAGTGCTTGCTCGTTGTGTGGAGACCAACCTAGTACTGAATTGGGAAAAATGCCATTTTATGGTACAGGAAGGCATCGTCCTTGGACACCGTGTATCTAGAGATGGGTTGGAAGTGGATAGGGCCAAGGTTGAGGTGATTGAAAAATTACCTCCTCCCCAAAATGTAAAAGCATTAAGAAGCTTCTTAGGCCATGCGGGATTCTACCGAAGGTTCGTTAAAGACTTTGCCAAAATCTCCAAGCCTTTAAGTGAGTTATTAGGAAATGATGTGAAATTTGACTTTAATGATGAGTGTTTAGATGCATTCACTCAATTAAAGACACGATTGATTACGGCACCGATTATAGTGGCCCCCTGAAGGATCAAGAGCATAACCAACTGTTTCAAAAGCCCTGACTGTTGGAAAGGGTGCTACTTAATTTCTTAAATAAGTAGAAGAGCGTCACGGGTCAAGTGAAGGAACGCCGGACCCAACAATCCCCCCCCCCCCCCGGCGTCCAGCACAACCCGTCGGCTCAGAGGTGGAGTTACCACATGGCCCACATGGCTCAGAGGTGGGGTTACCACATGGCCCACACGGCTCAGAGGTGGGGTTACCACATGTCCACGGTTGTACGTCTCAGAGGTGGGGTTACCACATGTCCACGGTTGCCTGACCTGCCGGACCCACATAGGTAGAAGGGAAAAATCAGGATTTAATAGCGCTCCCCGGTCTTGAACCCGTGACCTGCTCTGATACCAATTGAAGGATCAAGAGCATAACCAACTGTTCCAAAAGCCCGGACTGTTGGAAAGGGTGCTACTTAATTTCTTAAATAAGTAGAAGAGCGTCACGGGTCAAGTGAAGGAACGCCGGACCCAACACCCCCGATTGGGAAAAACCCTTTGTATTGATGTGTGATGCAAGCGACTACGCCGTTGGGTCTGTTTTGGGGCAAATGCGGGAGAAGGTCTTTCAAACTATAGCATACGCTAGTAAGATTTTAATAGAGGCACAAATAAATTATACCACAACTGAAAAGGAACTACTAGCTATCGTGTTTGCCTTTGAGAAGTTTAGGTCTTATCTTCTTTGCACCAAAGTGATAGCATTCACCGACCATGCAGTTATTCGCTATCTTATGGAGAAGAAGAATGCTAAGCCTCGATTGATTCGATGGGTATTGTTGCTGCAGGAGTTTGATTTAGAAATTAAGGATCGGAAGGGGGTAGATAATCCGGTGGCGGATCATCTTTCTAGGATTGAATGTTCTAATCCACTATTGCGATCAGAGATTAATGAAAGATTCCCTGATGAGTGGGTGTTGGCCATGACCGAACAATGCATACCTTGGTATGCAGACTACGTGAATTATATTGTTAGTAGAGTCTTCCCACCTGATTTATCATATCAACAAAAAAGAGATTTTTGCATCAGGTACGCTCGTATTTATGGGATGAGCCATTTTTGTTCAGAATTGGAGCAGATGGGGTTGTTAGACGTTGCATCCCGGAGGAGGAAATGCGAGTCGTGTTGGACAAATGTCACAACTCACCTTATGGAGGCCACTTTAAGGGGGATAGAACAGCGATGAAGGTTTTAGGAGCGGGGTTTTATTGGCCGACTCTATTTCGAGATGCTAAAGGATTTGTAAGTCAATGTGACCGGTGCCAAAGAAACGAAAACATTAAGAAAAACGAGTCTATGCCATTGAGCACAATCTTAGAAGTTGAACTTTTTGATGTTTGGGGATTAGACTTCATGGGACCTTTCGTGAACTCAAACGGTAATATGTTTATCCTTCTTGCCGTAGACTACGTTTCTAAATGGGTCGAAGCCATAGCCACCGCTAAGAATGATGCCAAGATGGTTTTACACTTTCTAAAGAATTATATATTCAATCGTTTCGGCACACCTAGGGCTATCATTAGTGATGGAGGTAGTCACTTCTGTAACCATTCATTCACTACATTATTAAGGAAATATGGCGTCACTCACAAAGTAGCATTAGCGTATCATCCTAAAACAAATGGTCTAGCGGAAGTGTCTAACCGGGAGACAAAAACAATTCTTGCAAAGACGGTTAGCTTTAATTGTAAGGATTGGTCCCAAAAGCTTAATGATGTCTTATGTGCTTACCGGACCGCATATAAGACTCCTATTGGTCTAACCCCTTATAGGCTAGTATATGGGAAAGCCTGTCATCTACCCCTTGAATTAGAACATCGAGCGTTTTGGGTCATTAAGAAGTTAAATTATGATTTTTAAAATGCAGGTGAAAAAAGACTCCTTCAACTCAATGAGTTAGAAGAATTAAGAATGAATGCGTATGAGAGTGCGAGAATTTATAAGGAACGGACTAAGAAATGACACGACCAACGTTTGAGCGGAAAACAATTCGAACCCGGGCAATTAGTATTACTATTCAACTCCCGTCTAAAAATTTTTCCCGGAAAACTTAAGAGTCGTTGGTCGGGACCATTCCAAGTAAAGGAAGTCCATCCGCACGGTGCAGTCACCATCGCGAATGAACAAGATAAGTCTGAATTTAAAGTTAGTGGAGAACGATTGAAAACCTTTCGATGTAGCGATAATGAACGACTGGTGTCGTTCATTCATCTGAAATGACGAAAATCTTTGAGTCGGCAAAGTCCTGCCGGGACTTGAAATCAGGCGCTGCTTGGGAGGCAACCCAATTTTACGCATTTTAATTAGTCGTATTTTAATTAGCCTTCGTGTGTTGTTAAACAAAAAAAACAAAAAAAATCTGTTAAGAAATATATATATATAATATATACAAATTAGTTAAGAAAAAAAGAGAAAACAAAAAAAAACTAGCCTGACGCGTGATGTTGGGTAGGAAAAAAATTGTTGCAACATATCGAAATTATGTTGCAACATAATTTTTTCTGCCCCCTGTCTTCACTTCACGCGTAATCCCCGGTTCAACTGAACCAGCGCCAGTTCTGCATTTATAATTTAGGATTAAAATCGATTTTGCCTCCTGATCGTCATTCTCCACCCCGATTCTCTCATAAACCCTAGTCGACGCTTCGGGAGCGGCGCTTCCAGCACGCGGCGATTCCGGAAAGGAGCAACGCGAGCGGGGTTTCGGGTGAGGCGCGACGCATCGCGAGCTCGCCGACAACTCCTCTACACATCGGCGGCGCCTGGGAACTCCTCCTTCACACTCCTCCTTCACGCTCTTCCTACACGCTAGGGCAAAACACTTCTCTTCCTTCACCAATTCTTCCTAGGCACGGTAAGTGGTTGATTTCTCCTTGCTTTTACTTCCTCCTTGTTTGTTTAGGATTTCGTTTAGCATAGATGCTATTGTTTTAGGCTATGGCTCCGAAGAGGAAAGGGAAGTCGGTGGCCACTAAGGATGTCCGATTTGTTAATGATCAAGCCTTGGAGCGCTATGAGACTCTTAGGTCACTGCCTTCCATTCTAGAGCGAGGTTTCCAAATAGAAATTCGTGGATGGAGCCTAACCTACATCGAACAACTCCGAACTCAAGGATGGGAAACCTTCTGCCATCCTATGTGTGAAGCCATTCTACCCTGGGTCCATGAGTTTTATGCTAATGCTCCATTCCAGAACTATGACAAGGTGTTGGTGAGGGGCAAGGAGGTCGACTGCTCCGCTGAAGCCATTAACAGATACTTTGATCTTCCACACTTGGAGGAAGATAGATTTGAAATTCTGAAGAAAACAATTTCTCCACTTGATGTTGCCTCAGCCTTGACCATCCCAACACACATTGACTGGGCTAATAAGGCTAATACTGTCCTGCGAGCTAACGGCTTCAAAAGGGAAGCCAAGGTTTGGTTATTATTCATCAATGCCAGCATCATGCCAACGAAGAATCTCAATTTGGTATCCTTCCACCGTGCACTCCTAATTTATTGCATTTTGCGGGGAATTAAGATAAGCGTTGGTCGACTGATTGCGGATCAAATACGTGAAAAGGGAAAGGGAAAGGTCGGCCGGCAGTTGTGGTTTCCGACTCTTATAACAGCCCTTTGTCGAAATGCCGGTGTGAGCGAAAAGGACACCACCATTACACCAGTGCGACATCACATTACTCACACTGTCATTTCCACAAATATCAAAATATCTTCAGAACGTAATTTGGGCAAAGAAGCATCTGGACTGCAGCCTTCTACCTCTACAACTAAACCGAAATGATCTACACAACCTTCAGTTGATGCTCAGCCGGACACAACGAAGATTATGGAGTGCTTGACACATCTCACGGAGTATCAACGATGTCATCATAACGTCGTTACTGCTCAATTGGCCATGCTGAGGAGAAATCAACGTCAGCTAATGATGCATGCACAACTTCCGCTCTCAGATCAAAATTTACCCTTTCTCTACCCCTTTGATGATGATGGCTACTTGCGGAGCGCACGCACCAAGCATGGAAACCCGGCATTTACAAACCCAGCCAAGCAACCGGGGGATGATGAGGATGTTAGTGGGGATGATTACTGGGACCGGCAATCCTTAGTCGACGAAGAAGCAAGTGATGAAGACGATGAAGACGATGAAGACGAGAGTGATGAGGAAGAGGACGATGACGCTGCCGAGTGAGGCACTCCAGCCGCATTGATGCTATGACTTCATATTTTGCGTTGCCATTTTGCCTTCGTAGATCTGCCAGTACTTTATTATGATTTTGGACAATTATTGCCACTGGTTTAACTTATGCTTAAGCTGCTCATATTTTGCTGCTACTTTACTTATGAGTGGCCTGATATGCGAACATTTTGCTACTGTTAGCTTAATTTAATATAACTTGTGACCTGTCTGAATATTTAGTATTCTGCTTTATAGCTAGGCTTATGATTAGCCATGCTTTAGTCTAAACATGTTAATTAATTTGCTATGACTAGATGTTTTGATGTTTGGACATGCTAGACTTATGAACTGTATGATTACTTGATGACTAGATGCATTGAGACACTGTATGTTTTGTTTTATGCTCATTACATATATGGCTAATGACCTGTGTGCTTTTGGAGGTGATGGTTGTATGTTTTGGAGATTACTTAGTGCATTAACAGGTTGCTCTGATGATTATTGTTTGGTTATGATTTGATTTAATTGAATGATCTAAACTATGCAACTAGTTGGTTTTGGAGTGGTGATGTGTTATGCAGATCACTTTTGGGATTCATCGCCGCAATGAGCTTTTCAACCGTTCCCTGCCATCATATAAATCGTTGACAAGGCTCATGTGGGTTCGATCCATCGGTTGACATATTTCAGGGGAGTACTGTATTTCTTGATATTTATTTTCATATATTTGCATCACTCGTGGTCTTAGCTATTCACCTTGTACATTGCATTTTAATTTTACATGACACTCATTTGCTAGGGGCTAGCAAACGTTCAGGTGTGAGGGTGAATCTGTGCCTTAACTCTCACCAATGAGTGGCGAATAACGTAGAAAATTTTAACTGCAAAACAATACTTGCTCTTAGTTCAAACAATACAATTTTATATGATTGGTAGATTTATCAAAACCTAAATATTTTGACCTTGCTTTTGAAGTTAATAAGGTATATTAGAGCTCCACTTTTGATTTCCCTATGCACTGTATTCCTTAAAGTATTTATGTCCTACAAAAGAACTTTATTAACTTTCAAACATAGTAGGGGAGGGATGAACAATAACTGAGCCGATGTTGTATGCTAACGCATTGAGTCTACGTAGTTACTTTATGTCCTAATCCATAGTCCTTAGTTACTTCTTAATGATTCTTCCTTCTTTGGGTGTTAAAAAAAATTATTTAGTAAAGATGTCATAGGGATATGTGGCCCGAGTATGTGTACACCTACTTGGAATGATCCCAACTGTGGCCATAAGAGAAAAAAATTTTGGTTAAAAAAAAAAAAATTGTCATAGTGACATGCGGCCTAGATATGCATACATATCTGGAATGATCCCAACTATGAGCATACTCAAAAAAATGTATGTATAAAGGTCATAGTGACATGCGGCCTAAGTGTGTGTACACCTACTCGGAATGATCCCAACTATGAGCATAGAAAATTATATTGGTACTTGAAAGGTACACCCATGGTAGGGAGAAGAATTAAGAATGGTTACTAGGAAGGTGCCTTTCTACCATTGACGTTAAAGATTTCCTTGTCAAGTCCTCACTCACCACATTGCATGCTCTTATGATCTTCCCTCCACTACTAAACTCTTGTGGAAGTTGACGCAAGGCTTAGACTATTTTTCATCATCCCCTATCTATGTAAAAGTTTAATAAATTAAGTTGTTTGAGAATAGATAGCTTTAAGGAATAACACACACAATACTAGGAAATTGTAATGGAGCTTTATTCTTTATCGAACTAATGAATCTCTGCGAGTTTGAAATTTTAGATGATTGATATTTTCACCAATCTAAAAAGGTTTTGTTTAAGAGTAAGGTCATTTGGAACTTGATTGTGGTAGATATTCGCTCACTCAATGTCATGTAATGTTTCATCTTTGCTAGGGACTAGCAAAGGTTTAGGTGTGAGGGTGTGATAACTTCACAAAAGGAAGTTATCTTGTGCGTTAATCTACCGCATTTTGACTAATTTATCCTCAAATTACTAATCAAAAGTGTGTGTGTACGAATAAATTCTCATTTGTGCAAAAATTCATGTATCAATAATATTTATATTTATTTTTATGATAGGAAAATATGAGGAAAGTAATTTGTGCGGCTGATGATAAGGGTGAAGAGCATTCAGGAAAAGTTGCAGGAAATTACAGGAATTTTTGGAGCAGATTTTTGCTGAATTCTGGACAGCACAGAATTTGTTGCAACAAATTAAAATTTGTTGCAACAAAACTGCGAATTTGAATTTTCAAATTCCGAAAATAATTCAAAAATGGCAGTTTTAGAAATGAAAGGAGGCTTCCTTTCATAAAGACTGAAGATCCTTTGAGGCCCTTGGAATATAAAAAAGAATTTTTTAGATCTCTTTGATATCTTTTGTCATTTTGGAGAGAAGGAGGCCAAGTTAGGGTTCTTGACGGTGGAGAAGCGGAATCCGGCCACGAAAAAGGGAAGATCTGAACTTTTGAAGCCATGAACTGTAAGATCGTTATATTTTTGTGTGTTCCTTTTCTCGCCATGAACTAAACTCTCCAAGTCTTGTATAAGGAGAGTACTATGTGTATTTTTATGGTGTATGTTCTTTGTTGTTGAGATTTGTTGAATGATTTATTATCTTGTGAACTTTTGAATTTATTTATGAGATTTTGGCTTTGATCTTCATCTTGTGATGCGTTGCGAGAATCGAGAGATGAGTGGCGTAATGTAAGGTTGAAGGTCATTTTATTGCATCGCAAGAATCGAGAGACGAGCGGTGTAAAACGTTTAACCAAAAATCTCCTCTTTTGCGTTGTACTTCGAGAGTCGAGAGAGGAGAAGTGCATTCGCTCATTAGTTCACCGTAGTTTAGAGGGGTGGAGGAGACTCCCTCCTTTTGCTAGCAGTCCGATTTTTATGATAATCAATGTCCTCCATTCCTCCTAAGTTAGAAATAACTAGGAGAATTTAGGACGTTGGGATTTCCGATATTCGAGAGAGGAGGATTTCTTATATAAAAATCGTTGTATGATAATTCATTCAACACTCTTAACTAATATTATTTATTACACACCATTCAGACGCACATATGAAATCCGAAATACAAGGCTAATTTCTCCAAGTGGTTCAAGAATTTTGAAGGATTTTCGTAGTTAAAATTAGATTCAATCTTTAGTAAAAAAATATTTTCATTACTTCCAAAAAAAATCATTTTACTCATCTTGTTTGGATTTAAAGAACGGCTCAGCTAGTACTTGCAAGCTTAGGTTAATCACTTCTCCGAGGGAACGATCTCACTCACACTTTATTACTTGTTACGGCACGTGCACTTGCGAGAGTACGCATAACCTATTTTGGGCGTATCAGTTAGTACCCACTAGAACAGTTACTGGGTGACAGATTTGTATATACTATAGGAAGTTAAATAAAGCCACTAGGAAGGATCATTTTCCCCTTCCTTTCATTGATCAAATCCTGGATAGACTGGCGGAGAATGATTTCTTCTGCTTTCTAGATGTTTGGGTCGGGGCACTCAGAGCTCGACGTTCTCGAGAACCACTATCGCTCGGCGGTAGCGGTAGCGCAGGGCGGTAGCCGGACGATTTATTTGCTAGAGCTCTCGGGTTGTTAACGCGTGGCGTTAACCCTACCGTAGGCGGTAGCGTAGTTTTGTTGTTTTTGAGCGGCGATGGTTTTCTACTGCGTGGCCGTAGCGTAGCAGTTATGACGTGTCCACGTGTCACCGCCCAATTGGGTTTATGAGCGATGGCGTCCTCGAGAAGCCGAACGATTGGGCTACCGCGCGGCGGTAACTTCCTACCGCGCGACGGTAGTTCTCGTAAACTGAATTCTTGGAGGAATCAGGACTGTCCACTGGTTTTATTTGGAGATCCAATGGCTGGTGCGTGCCTCTGCGGGTATATAGTTGGGAGTTAGGTTTTCCCAACTCATTTCTTCGTTGACACTCTCTTTCTAAGTACTAGAGAGAAGGGAGAGTGAAGAAGGAAGAAGGGAGAGATCCCTCCGCCATTGGAGTTCCGAGGCTCCAATTCGCAAGCCGAGTCCGAATTTGTGGAGAGAAGGTCGTTGTGGTCTCGTCCATCCATCTAGATCTTGGGCATGACACCGAAGAAATCGCAAAGGGTAACGATTCCCCACTTGGACATGTGAAGTACTCTTCCTTTTGCATAGGAAACCCTCCCCCGCGAGCGTGCGGTGAGCGTGAGGTTTTCCTTCGAGTATATATGGATTATCCCCGTAGTTTTGCATATAGAGTTTGTAATCAAAGTACGAACATAGGCATGGTGTGTGAAGCTCATCCAGACGGGTTGGTCTGGATTGGTGATGTTTCATTATGCATGTATTTCCGGAGAAGACTCTGTGCTGTTTGTTTTTCGGGTTTCTACGCGGTAGATTGCAGCAAGAAACTTTGTGGACTAACCCCGAGGAGCACCTGGAAAACTAGTTATAAACGCATTTCTGCCAGGTACCGCGCTGCGGTAATGTTACCGCCGGCGGTAGCTCTGTGAAACAGCTATTGTGAGGCCTATCTCGCGGAGACCTGGGGGCCAGTGTGTGGGGTTGCGTGCTTAGGAAGCCCATCTTGGTGGCCTGAGAGCCGACCTCGTGCATAACCGGGTTATGTATTATTGTTTGATCGATATGTTGGGACTCGGGGAAGCTTGATCCGCGCCGATGACTTAAATTGACTTGGCGGTATGAGCAACGGGTTGAGTGGAATCGTACCCGCTCTATGTGGTTCGGTTAAAGAGACCTAAGGTACTTGACACTTACCGTTGGCATAGATGGAGAGTCTTAGGCTTTGGCCGGAAAGACTGAAATGCTCACGATGGTTGCCGTCCTGGGGTGGTGGTGAAGACTCGGATTGGACCGGAGTCACTAAGAATGTTCCCTCAGAGCACTAGGTGTGTGGCCATTCGTGCCTAAGCCTGTGTTGAAGTGTGCTTAAATTGCACTTTCATTTATATGTTGGATTTTGCTAATACAATTGCAGGGAAGGAGCACCGCCGCCCCGAGTTAGGGGTGTGGTCGTTATAATTTGGTCAGCTTTACCTGACTGTTGCTTTGTTTTGTCACTGTGCGGTGGATTGTTCTTATGCAGGAACATGTGACCTTAGTGGCAAATAGCGGGCTGAAGCCCTTGTCGCTGTGCTGGCCCTTGAAGGCCAAGGCAAAATATTTTTCCTTTTAAAACTATCATGTATTGCTGGTCTGCGATCCAATGTATGTAAAACACTTTAATTCAAGTTGAATGTTTTAAGGACATAAGGTTAAGACTTTTATGTATGTTATTTCATTCCTGATGTGACTGTAGTGGACATTCATGTTATGTTTATGAGTTCTTCTAACTTATTTAAAAGTTTCAGCTAGAATGCTCTGTGTTAGGTTTCGATAATGTTTCATAGTAATTTGGTATTAATACGTAACTCTGCTAACTGTCTGTGGAATTTGACGTGGGGCCCCGACCGGACCTTCTGTTATATCCCATGTGACGGATGGGGGTGTTACACGCCGACCTCCACTGGGTACAAGAAACGTCGTCGCTGCTTGATTCCACAATGGCACTGGAAATTGCCGAATCGGACGGCTCCTATTGCTTGCTTGCATGCCCGCACCTACTGTTGCCCGCACTAGATCACCCCTATATATAATTATATGATATATATATATCTATCAAATAAATAAACTATATATTCTAGTATTCTACTACCGATAAATGTTATTTTTAAAAAATAGTGTGGATCTGCCCCTACCCTTATATAATTAAAAACCCGATCATCATAAAATAAGGGCCTTTATATTGCCAGCCCCTATATAACTATTGACTGCCCAAAGATATTGACAGCCCAACAAATGGCTCTTGGCAGCCCGATGGATACTGGCAGCCCCAAAATTAAGTCTTTTTAAAAATAACAAACCATTGTTAATTACTAGATTAACTCAAAAAAGCAGAGATAAAAGTTTATAGTCCTACTATATGATATTTTTAGGAAAAATGTAAAAATGTGGAAACCCGAATTAGCTAAATAAGAGTTTCACAGACATTTTGAAAATATGCTTATTATATGACATTTTTAGAAAAATTGTTCAACATAAAAGTTGTAGATCTTGACGAGAACTACAACTTTCTTGTTGAACACTTTTCTAAAAAAAATCATATAGTAGTTGTTGTGGACTAACTCGACGTCCTGGTCAGACCAGAATTCTTACACCGTCTTGGCTCTCGGAACGGTCGAGCACGCACACAGTCAATGAAAATGAAAAGTTGACAAAGTATTTTTTTGACGTGGAAAACCCCGAAAAGAGGTGAAAATCACGTGACCGGATCTGTGCCGACCAAACCTCCACTAGATCTGAGTGCTGTTACATGGCCTTTTCAAGAACTCGAGGACGACATGCCGCCTCTCGTTACAATTATTGGGGAGAAAGAGAGAGATCCGGGAGGGTGACAGGCCACCACTCACAAAGCTAATTACTTCTTCGAGTGTCGCGGGAGCGATGCGCTTGTATTCTGAAGTCTTCTAATAATTCTTGGAGGCGAGAGTAGCTTGTTGTACAGGTTCTGATGTCTGGAGCTTTGAGGCTCGGAGGCGCGCTTAGCGCGCCTTACCCTTTGCTTCTTGTCTCTGATTGTCTTTTGAAGAAATGTCGTTTGGTTATCTTATCGGTAGATGGAGCGCTTGTTCTTGAGCGTGTAGGGCGCTTGCTGGGCTCTTGCTGGAGGAGAGCGCGTGGGGCACTTGTTGGAGGAGAGCGCGTAGGACGCTTGATAGAGGAGAGCACGTTGGGCGCTTGCTAGTGGAGAGCACGTTGGGCGCTTGTTCGAGAAGAGCGCGTGGAGCGCTGGGGGAAGAGACCCGTGCAAGGGAGCAACTTGTGTGATAACGCGCGGGAGCGTGTAGCGGAGAGACGGGCGTGATAACGTGCAAGGAGGCGGCGCGCGCGGGAGCGCGCAAGGGAGAAATGTGCGCGAGATCGCATAAGGAGGCCGAGTGCGCGGGAGCGCGCAAGGGAGAAATCTGCGCGTGAGCGTGCAAGGAGGTAGAGCGCGCGTGCGCACAAGGACTAGGCGCGTGGGGGAGCGCGTAAGGGAGAAATGTGCGCGAGAGCGCGCAAGGAGGCGGCGCGCGCGTGCGTGCAAGGACTAGGCGCGTGGGGGAGCGCGTAAGGGAGAACTGTGCGCGAGAGCGCGCAAGGAGGCCGCGGTCGTGGAGTCGGGAAATAACGGCGACAACGACCGCGGTGTTGGGAGACGGCGGCGGCGGCCGCGGGAGAAACGGGCGACGACGGTGGTCGTGGAGTCGGGAAATAACGGCGGCGGCGGCCGTGAAGTCTAGAAATAATGGCGGTGACGACGGTGACGACGGTGACGACGGCGTCCATGGGAGAGAGGAGCGACGACGGTCGTGATGTTGGGAGACGATGGCGGCGACGGCGGCCGCAACGTTGGGTGACGACGGCGGCGGCGGCCGCGGCGTTGAGAAATGCTGACGACGGCGGCCGTGACGCTAGGAAATGATAACGACGGCGGCCGTTTGGAGACGACGGCGACAGCGTCCGAGAAAGAGAGGAGCGGCGACGACGACGATCGTGGGAGAGAGGAGGGAGGACGTGCTGCCGGCACGAGCCAGCGTCCCCTACGGAATCTGCTGCACCCCCAAGGGGCGGTGCAGCAACTTGCCCCGAATCCTTGCTGGGAAGTGTTGTGCACTCCCCAACAGGGAGACCAAATATAGGCGCGGACCAAGTCAGCGCCCTTTTCCAGCCAATGGTGATTTAATCCCCGTTGGCTCGAAATCATCCCGTGCGCAGGAACCAAGCTTCCTGCGCTGCGCGCGCGGGGATCGAGATTCCTGCACTCAGGAATTTGGAGCGTGCGCAGGAATTCAAGCGCATGCGCGCCCGAAATAAACCTCGCGCGCGCGCATGCCGCGCAGGAGGATTTCAAAGTGCCCGAGCGTGGCGCTCGTCCTGCGCAGAGGGGAACGTGTTGTGGGCGTGGTTGACGATCGGGATGCGCTTGCTCGGACTGTGGCTCGACCGAGAGCGGAAACAGGGAGCCCATCAGTAGTCCTATTTTCAAAAGGCACGACACCCGACAGAACTATTGTGAATCACATAGTTCCGTTCGGGTTCCGCGTCTTTGAAAATAGGCCTACTGTATGACATGTTTAGAAAAAGTGTTCAACATAAAAGTTGTAGATCTCGATGAGAACTACAACTTTCATGTTGAACACTTTTTCTAAAAAAATTATATAGTAGTCATATTTTTAAAAGGCGTGGCACCAGGCGGAACTATTGTGATTCGCATAGTTCCATTCGGGTTCCGCATCTTTTGAAAATATGTCAACTATATGATATTTTTAGAAAAAGGTGTTCAACATAAATGACATTCTGTTGAACATTTTTTCTAAAAATATCATATAGTACTATAGTATGCTTATTTTTAACATACACGTTTTCATATTTTGAGCTGCTATTAACGATCATATTATGTGTTTTTATTTATTTTGCAGAACTGCCAATAAACATACTAGGCTGCCCCCTAAAATAAATCCTCCTTTGGACTGTTAGGGCCTATTTTACTAAAAAAATTTCGTGTGCTACCCTCACGCGGTGCGGGAAAAACGTGGACCAACCATCGCACTTTGTAGTTCGTGCATCACGTCTCAATTTATTCATTTTATTTTTAGCCGCCGTTGGATCCAACATTGAACGCCCGAGATGCACCCCGCATAAAAAGGAACCTACCTGCTACCCATACGTAATTATTGCTCCTAATTTAGTGGGAAATCCGGTGACCTAACACACTTTGATAAAATGATAAAGGAGAAATTGAAGAATGGTACATTAATAATTATTTTTATTATTGCATTAAAAAAAGACTTTGCAGCGGTCAATGCTTCACTTCAAAGCAACAGCGTTCAATAAATTGCCATCGGAGACTTTCAGCAGTCCTCTGAGATCTGATCCGGAAGCGCGGAAGGAGAGATGGCTGGTCAGGGCAGTGATGGCGGTGGGGCCGGTGGCTTCTATGGCGCCGGTGGAGGCGGGAAGGAGGGGGCCGGCGGATGGAATTTCCGCTCCGGCACGAGTCAGGAAGGGGGCAGGACTTACCGATGGGGTTCCGGCACCGCCCCTGATGGTAGCGGGTCTTTTGGTTTCGGAACCACGGGACCCACCGGAGAAGCCGGCAACGGTGGCCAGTACGCCTACGGATGGAGCAGCGGCAACGGCGGCGGAGGTGGAGGCGGCAGCGGACCTGGGGCATATGGGTACTCCTTTGGCGGCGGTAATAGCGGCGGCGGCGGCGGCGGCGGCGGAGGAGGAGGGAAGTCTTCTTCTGGTTGTACTATTATCTAATAGTACAACCATGTTCCTCTGATTTGTGTGCTTAATACTCCCCGCTCTACGCACGAATGTCTCCGCCGTGCGCTGTAATTTTACGTTAATGAATTGGCAGAGGAAATGTTCTAATTCTGTGTATTTAAATTATCTAATATAATGTAATTGTTGGGGTTATCCAGTTTTTTTTTGATCCAGAGAATCGGATCGCAGTAGCTTGGAGTTGGATCCGATGTGCATATAGTTCATGGAAAAACAGCTGCAATGACAAAAGATTTTTTTTTTTACTGTGAAAAATTCAGAAAGAGTGTAAAATCACTTCGGAGGGTGACAAATCACCTCACTGTTACAAGCTTTAAATACAGGAAGAGAAGAAAATTAATCTAAGTCCGCAAAGTTTTGACAAGAGCGTTCTCTTAAGTGCTCCTCTGCGCCTTCTTCTAAAGCAGAGAATTGGTTAAGTCCTTGTGGCTTAGAAGAGAGTGTTGTTATGAAAAAATGGCTAAGTGTGTAAAGCTTTGGAGTCCGCGGAGTTGTGAAGCGAGCGTCCAGGAGAGTATTTTTTGACGTCTTCTCTTGCGCTCACAAATACATTCACGTGAGCGTTAAGTGTTTAGCATTGAGCATTGAGCGCTAAACGGTCTAGAGAGCGAGCAGAGCGAATTCCAAACAGAACAACGATCTACGTCCTACATCTTTGTCAGAAAATCTCAGAATTCTCCCTAGCCTTTAGAGTTGCCTCTCTTCAAATGACGGTCAGAGGGCCATTTTATAGTTTACTGCAAGGTCATGCTGGTAATTGCGCCCTGATGAATTTTAAGGTGGTGAATGTCGTCGCTCTATGTATCAACAAATTTCATGAAATGACGGAAGTGGCCTCCGGGCGGTTTGGACGGCGCGGGCAGGTTGGCCGGAGGCGGCGGTTGTTGAAGTCAAAATTTGACTTCAACGAAAGTTTGAAATTAGGGGTGTAGCTAACACTTATTTGTCTCAAGCTCTGACCTCCGACTGGTTGTGAAGAACCAGAAATCGACCCAAAGCCTCAGCAGGGAGGTCTCAGCGCTTACCCGGAAGATCTCTGAGAGCTTTCCCTCCAAAACCAAAAGCTGAACTTGGAGGTTCTCAGAAAGCACAAGAAAACTCTATTAAAATTCCCGGGCAAAAAGTGCTTCTGAAGAACTCCTATGAGTCTATTTATAAGCCTTTGAGTTTGAACTGTCAATAATCAAACTGAACCGACCTGAAATTACCTAAATACCCTTGGTCGGGTCTGCCAACAACCAAACTTCGCTGTTCTGAAGGGCTATACGCAGACTACCAAGGACAAAAGGGTAAAATTACCTGGGGTAAAAGAGTAAAATCTCTTTTGGGTGTAGCAATGTAAAAAACAGTCTTCCTACTATATGGCGAGTGGGGAGGCACCCAACGGCGAGACGAGCCCTCCTGCTCGTCTCGCAGGCCTCCTGCATTATGGGAGCCCTCTCGCCGATAAGGGCCTGCTCGCGTCGCAAAAGGGCGTCTCGCGTACTGCAAAGATCCCTCGTCCCTCCTGCGAGTGGACCACGTGGTCCCACTGGTATAGCCCTCTCGCCAGCTTCTCCTGTTCGCTCCTTGAGCCGCCTCTCGCAGCCCGAGGTTGTACACAATCCCTGCTCTTTCTAAGTTATTTTAAGCTCGGAAAAAAAGTCTAACCGATGCTCATCATTAAACTGTATTTTAGGCGTACTTATGAGGGAATCTTGGTGAGGCCCTCCACCGAAGCCTATAAATATAGGATTCCTACCCCGAATAGAGGATGCTCCCTTGCACACTTCCTCCTTCCTTGGCTCGAACTGTTGATCATGTCTCACAGACAGAGTTTCCGCGAGCGCCTCGCGATGGTGCGCAAACAGAAAAAAGCCAACGTGCCGCTCTGACCACAGCTCTAGTTCGCGCCCACCCCTCCTTGCAGTCATCACCGTCTCGCCTAAAGAGGGAAAAGACAGGTGGCCCCCCTCCTGGGCCGAGGAGCCCTCTCGCACAGTCCTGGAAACCCGCCCCACTCCTCCTCCCGCATCTCCTAGAGAGAAGAAGTTGAGTTCTCGCTTTTGTCTCTATTACCCATTCATCTACATTTGCTTTTTTAATATTTGCTTCTTTAGGGATCCCCCACACCTCTACACCGACCAGAAAGCCCGCGAGATGACACCGTCGTCCACCGTGAAGATTCTGACTCAAAACAGCCTTCCACTCCTCCATCTACTCCTCCCAGCGAGAGGAAGGATGAACCTTCTCAGGCCGTCGGGACCTCCCGTCATCCTTGTAAAAAACCTTATCACTCGCTTCTATGTCCCGCTCGGTAACCCCACACCCTCCTGCGAGAGTTCCCTTACTATGCCCCTCGATTCCTTGCGTAGGCGCCCAGACCGACTCGCCTGCTAAGGAGCGCTTTAGGCGACTCGCCGGCTCGCCTCCTCCTCCCATAGACGGGATTGAAGACTACCTGGGCGACCCTATGGACCCGCTGGAGATGAAGCGTAAGACGGCCGAGTTGTTCCGGAAGCACGCCGCATCATCCATTCACTAGAGCAGGATAAGCAGGCGGCTGATAGGCGAATTGAATGGCTGGAGAATGAGTGCGCTCGCTTATCTTCCGAGGTTGATGCCGAGATAGATGTTGATGGACCGACCCTAAGGCCATCATCAGCGAGGTCGACATGCAGCTCCGTCCCGCACGCCGTGGGCTTGACGTCGTTCGCGCCTTCCACTCGCACAATAAACCCCCATGCGCGGGGGCTCGCGGTGGTCGCTGGAAATGACTCCCGTATTAAAGACCGCCCGTCTCGCCCTTTTCTTCTTTTCCTCTAAGTGCTGTAATAATTTTGTAATATATTATGTTTTTGTCTCGCAAATAACCTGAGGTTTGAGAACATGGTGCCCGCTTTATGCGGGATGGTACATTTAAATTTTTGTTATTGGCTTAATCTCTTAATTTCTTAATTTCTTAAATTTTTAATTTCTTTCACTCTTTTATTTATTCTGTCTTGCTGAGGAAGCCTGTGATGGGCTACGCGAATCGTGGTTTAGGAGAGAGAGAGTGAACCGCCGGTCGACTCTTCCCCTTCATGCACACCTTTTTTCTCGCCCATTTTTCATTTGTCCATATCCGCTATAAATACTCCAGCCCCGGATCAGAGGATATCCGCGCCCTTGCCTCTGCCGTGTCCAAGCTCTTGCCCCCCTTGCTTCTTCCGTCTCGCCCATCCCTCTCGCTCTTTCCTCTCGCTTCTTCCTTCCTCGGCCGTCTCGCCGACTCTCTTTCTCACTACTTTCTTTTCTCTAACCGTCTCGCTTCCGTCCGTCTTGCCAAGAAATGGGGAAGAAGAAAGTCGAGGAAGGTGAGGGACGTAGTCGCTGCGGAAAACGTTTTACTTACCACGACTTCCCTCTCGGCAGGCTTTCTGAAGAAGACTACCGTGGCTTTTGTTCGCGAGTACATGGGGGAGGGGCTCGAATCACGCCCCCCCCCCCCCCCAAGGTCGGCGAGGCGATCAACACATACTACCCGGGAGAGCTCGCCTTCCACGTCTCGCACTTCGAGGCGGGGTTGAGATTGCCCTCTGGTCGGAGGTAAATCAGGTCTTTAAGTACTTCGGCGTCATCCCGGCGCAGTTTAACCCAAACGCCATTTTGGTGTTAATCGCTTTCGCCAGCGACATGCGCCGGGAGCGAATCGAATTTAGCTTGACGGTTTTTCTGCAAGCTCTTCATCTACCACGCCAACGCCGACGACGTCTCGTATTTCACTGGGCAAGGGCTCAAGGTGTGCGAGACGCCCAATAATAATCATCATTGGCTCACCAGGTTTGTGTTCATCCGCGGCGATTTCGAGGGCATCCCGCTCGTGCCTGTGTCACCCCCCGAGAGATTTTATGCGTCTCCGCAGGTGGGCGGCACATACAAGCTGCTATTCGACTTCTTCGTCGACAAAAATTTCGAGGTCAACTTCTTGCGGCGAGGCCTCGACTCGCTACCTCCGGTGCTCCCCGACGAAGGTACTCTCGCTCTCTTGGTCTTGTGTTTGATTATTTTTCATCTCGCTATCTCATCACCTCTTTTCCTGTTTTAGGGGAGCGAGTCGTACCAATCAACCCCCCCCCCCCCCCCTACAAGATCAACATCCATCCTACCAAGGGCCTCAGTCTCGCCAGCGCGGCGGCTGAGGCGGCGAGAGGGTCCTTGGCTCCTGCCCCTCCGAAGAGGCCTGCAAGCGACACGACCCCCTCTCGCTCTAGCCCTCCCAAGTAAAAGATGAAAAAAGCAGTGGTCGTCTCTAAGGGAAAAAAGAAGGCCCCGACAGAGAAGAAGGAGATGTCGGGGTCCTTGATGTTGAAGTATTAGACCGCGCGGCCTTGCGGTCTTGTCTGGCGGTTTGTAGTCCGAGCGGTCTGGCGGTCTCTCTCAGAAGCCTGGAGACTGGGCGGTCTATCGGTCTCATATTGCGGCTTGTTCTTATTCTGCTGGAGTTGTCGAGCGGTTAATCCATCTGTCTAACCGCGCGGCCTGTGCGGTCTCTGTAAATTCTAGCCGCTCAGACCTGTACATGTTTAGTCCCACATTGTTTGTTTGTACTCTCTCATATCTCCTCCATTCTATAAAAGGGAGGTCATGCCTTTGTAAATGATATCTTTTTTTTGATAATAAAATTCAATTATTCAAATTTATGTCCATTTCTTCGCTACTTATTCGCTACTTTTACATGGTATCAGAGGACTCGGTCCTTTCCACCTGAGTACGCTCTCTCTGATCTCGCGACCTTTTCTTTCTTCTCTGGCGGCCTGTTTTCGCGGCTTGATTTCTCTTCTACCCGCTGCTCTTGTTCGCGCGGCTTGTCCCTTCCCGCGACCTGTTCTCGCGGCTTGTCTCTTTCCGCAGTCTGTCTTCGCGGCTTGGTTCCTTTGCTTTCTCTTCTCTTCTGTTCGCTTGGACTCTTTTAGTTCGCGCGACCTCTTCCCTGCACTCGGTCTGCTTCCTGGCCGCTGGTATTCTGCCACCGTGCCGCTGCAGCTTCTTCTCTTCCGCCTGCTGCGGTTTCATCCTTCTTCGCTGCGGTTTCTTTCTCGTATCCCGGCCTCCTCCTTAGGTCGTGCGGCTTACTCTCCGTTTTTTCTCTCCCGCGGTCTATCTTCTTCTCGCGCGGTTTCCTGCCTTCTCTATGGCTACTCCCGGTCTCTCCACTCCCGTTATCTCTACATCCATCGCTCCTGCAGCTCCTGCTCCTCCTACTCCTTCGGGCAACCTTGACACGCTTTCTAAGCTTGTAGGCTCTAACTATCCCGATTGAGCGTTTCTTTCACCTTTCTTCTTCGCTCACAGCGCAAGCGTCATCACCTCACTGATGACCCTCCTCCTCGTAACTCTCCTGAATTTGATGATTGGGATGCGAGTGATGCCCTTGTCCGCACTTGGTTGGCCAACAGCCTCTCTGATGAGTGCCTTCCCGTCATTCGCCATGATGAGACGGTCAAGACCGCCTGGCTTCACCTAGCTGCTCTTTATTCGAAGGGGGGCCAGACGTCCCGCATTTATACTCTCTATGCGGACCTCTCGCCCGCCCTTCCATGTCTCCTGCTGCGGCTTATCAGCAGGTTTAGGCTCTTGGCGCAGAGATCCTCCAGAATCGCCCCTTCTCTGCGGACTTGGCCGAGCAGCACAAACACTTCCAGGAACTCCTGGTTGTTTTGTTATCTTCTTTTGTCTTCCCGATTCCTATGATATTGTGAGAACCGAACAAAAACAAACCGAAATGGTTTTAACTGAAACTTTATTATCCGAAAAAGGTATCTATTACAATGGTATAACCTCCCTTTTATAGAATGAAGGAGATGAGAGAGATTACAAATAATCAATGTGGGACTAAAAATTTACAAGTGTATGCAGCTTTACAAAAGACAAACCGGACAAGCCGTGCGGTTAGACAAACCGCTAACCGCCTGACTACCAACGGAGGAGAGATCAAACCGCCACAGGAGACCGCTAGACCGCTCGGTCTCCTAGTCGCCTGAGACAAGCCGCCTGACCGCTGGGATACCAAACAGCAACAGCCGGCACACAGACCGGCTAGGAGAAACCGCCAGACCGCCCGGTCTCCAAACAGCAACAGACCGCGCGATCTCCAACCTACAATACTCCCCCTCAAGCTGGAGCATAGATATCAATCATGCCTAGCTTGTCGCAGATGTGGAAAAATGAAGCAGACACCAGCTTGGTGAAGACATCTGCCAACTCCTTGTCGGAAGTGACAAACGGAGTGCAAATCTGTTTCTTCAATATTTCTTCCCGAATAATGACAATCGACTTCTATGTGTTTTGTTCTCTCATGAAAGACCGATTTTTGAAATGTATATCGCGGCCTTATTGTCACAGAACAGAGGAAGAGGATAGTTGTAAACCTCTCCTAAGTCAAGCATGAGAGCCCGCAACCACTTCAACTCACATGTAGTCGATGCAATGCTGCGATATTCCGCCTCTGTACTAGACATGGAAACTACAGACTATTTCTTGCTCTTCCAACTCACAAGATTGCCTCCAACAAACGTGCAGAAACCTGATGTCGATTTGCGGTCCCCTTTGTCATCCGCATAACTTGAATCAGAGTAAGCTTCAACCCTTAGGTGACCATTCTTCTGAAAGAGGAGTCCTTTCCCTGGTGCAGCTTTAATATACTCTAATATCCTCAGTGCAGATTGTAGATGACACTCCCTCGGAGCTTGCATGAACTGGCTCACCTTGCCAACAGCATAAGAGATGTCGGGTCTGGTTACCGTGAGATATATGAGCTTGCCCACCAGACGCCGGTATCTCGTAAGATCGGAGAGAAGAGGCGAGTCATCTGTCCAAGTTTTGTCTTCTCCAGCAGCCATAGGACAACGTGCAGGTTTATCACCAGTCATCCTACCTCCTTTAAAAGATCAAGAGCATACTTCCGTTGGGAAAGGACCATGGAGTTGGGCTTACTAGAGATTTCAATCCCCAGAAAGTATTTGGGGGAGCCCATGTCCTTTGTGACCAGATGTTGACGAAGGTGTTTCTTGGTCATCAATACCCCATCCTGGTCATCGCCAGTAAGAAGAATGTCATCAACATAAACCGCAAGAACAACAAGACCAAAGGCTGTTTTCCGAACAAACAAGGAGTGATCTGCTGAGCTTCTTGTAAAACCAATGGCCGCAACAATGCCACTGACTTGTCAAACCAGGCACGAGGACTCTGCTTGAGGCTATAGATAGCCTTCTTTAGCCGGCATACCCGTGTCTCCCCTGAGCAACATACCCAGGAGGTTGCTCCATGTAAACATCTTCCTGCAGATCACCATATAGGAAAGCATTCTTAACATCGAGCTGCGAGATGGGCCAATCCCTGTTGACAGCCATAGAGAGAAGAACCCTAATAGTGCTGAGACGAGCCACAAGAGAGAAAGTGTCAAAGTAATCAACGCCATAAGTTTGGGTAAAACCTTGGCAACCAGGCGAGCCTTGTAACGATCCACACTGCCATCCGGAGAAACTTCACAACGAAGACCCATCGACAACCAACAACATCAGTGACGAAAGGAGGAGGAACAAGGGTCCAGGTACCCCGTTCAGTGAGAGTAGCAATCTCCTCATCCTGACAGCTTTCCAATGAGGAATAGTAAGGGCCTCCTGGTAGGACGGGGGGTGGCAGTGGCCGAGATAGCCAGTGCAAAAGCTCTGCGAGAAGGGTAAGACGATCGTAGGAAACAACTGCAGCAAGCGGGTGTTGGGTACATGTCCGAACCCCTTTGCGAAGAGCAATCGGGAGATCCAGATCAGCAGGTGCCTCAGTATCCGGAGTATCCGTGGTGGAGAGAGCTGGCCCGGGAGTAGAGAGAGATGACAGCGGAGTGGAGGGAGAAAGCGAAGTAGAGGGTGGAGATGAGGGGGATGGTGAAGATGGTGGAGAGGGTGGAGAGGGCGGAACATCAGTGGGAGCAGAGGGAATGGAGGGGTTGGTATGAGAAGTAGTATCAGGAGGAGGAGAGGAGGAAGCGGGAGAGAAGTAAGATGCATTGGCAAAGAAGGTGACATCCGCAAAGACAAATGCTTTGCGGGTAACGGGGACAAAGCAGCAATAACCTTTCTGGGTGGGAGAGTACCCCAGAAAGACACATGTAGTAGCACGTGGTGAGAGTTTGTCACGGGTGGCAGCGGGAGAGTGCACAAAGGCAGTGCACCCCAACAGATGTGCAGAGGAAGAGGAAATGGATTTTTTGTCCGGATAAAGAATGGAGAAGGGGGTAGCACCGTGGAGAACTGTGGAGGGAAGGCGATTGATGAGATAGCAGGAGAGGAGGACAGCATAGCCCCAATAGGAGCGAGGAACATGCATTTGAGTCAGCATAGTGCGAGCGACATCAAGGAGGTGCCAGTTTTTGCGTTCCGCCACCCCATTTTGTTGTGAGGTGTAGACACAGCTTGTTTGACGAATAACACCATGGTGAATACAAAAAGAGGAGAAGTCTTGGCTAAGATACTCCTTAGCATTGTCAGAACGAAGGATTTTAATAGACGTATCGAACTGAGTCTTAACCATAGAATAAATGAGGTCCAAACAGAGAACAACTCGGTGCGATCCTTGAGAAGATACACCCACGTACACCGAGAGAAATCATCAATGAAGGTGACAAAATATGAACTACCCCGACCGATGGTGAGGGTAGGAGCGGGACCCCATATGTCAGAGTGAACGAGGTCGAATGGACGGGAAGAGCCCCGACTTGGCGTTGGTGGGAAGGGCGAGCGGTGATGTTTGCCAAGTTGACATGCATCACAGTTTAGAGGAGGATGATGAGGAGGGAGGTGGGGAAGGAGCTGGCGCAGAATTCGAGAGGAGCATGTCCAAGGCGAAGATGCCATTGGAGAAGATCTGTAGAGGAGGAGGAGAAGGCGGATAGAGCAGAAACGTTGTCGAGGAAGTAGAGGCCACCACTCTCAATTCCGGTAGCAATCGTCCGTTGGAGTCCGGATCCTGAAAAGCACAAGAGGTAGGGGTGAATATGACAGAACACCGTAGTTGCTTGCATAAAGAAGTAACCGATAATAAATTGCACGGAAACTTGGGCACATAGAGGGTATCAGCCAGACAGAGAGATGGAGTGACTTGAACCATGCCCGTCCCATGGACAGGTGAGGGAGATCCATCCGCAACAATGACCGGGGGCAACTGAGCATGTGTTTCAAGAAGAGAGAAACATTGAGGATTGTCTGTCATATGATTTGTTGCACTAGAGTCGATTAACCATCTTCCGCGAGTAACAACATGAGCACTACCAGAAGAGGTGACCACCGAGGCGGACAAGCTGGAGGAGGGGAAAGCCATGGAAGCAAGAGAGGAGCAAACCGCGACGATAAGAACAAGCCGCAAGAAGAGAAAGAAGCCGAACGGTTAAGCGAAGAAGAGAAGAGAGCACCAAGCCGGGCGAACAGAAAATAGGTCGGGCGGCTAGGAAGGCCACGACCAAGAAGCAGAGCAAAGTAAAGGGAAAGAAGTCACACGGCTTGAAAAAGTCGGGCGAACAGAGGAGAACAAGTCGCACGGCTAAAGATGAGGCCGGGGCGACTAGCAAGTAGGAGCGGGTAGAAGGCAACAGGCGCATCGACTTAGAAGTAGATGGCGGCGAATAGAGGAGAGCGCGAAAACAGGTCGCGAGAAAGAATGAGCAAGCCGCGCGGACAGACGGGGAATCAAGCCGCGAAAGCAGTGAGAGCGCACACAATCAGGAGGAATAGATCGAGTCCTCTGATACCATGTGAGACACGAACAAAAACAAACTGAAATGGTTTTAACTGAAACTTTATTATCTGAAAAAGGTATCTATTACAATGGTATAGCCTCCCTTTTATAGAATGCAGGAGATGAGAGAGATTACAAATAATCAATGTGGGACTAATAATTTACAAGTGTATGCGGCTTTACAAAAGACAAACCGGACAAGCCGTGCGGTTAGACAAACCGGCTAACCGCATGACTACCAACAGGAGGAGAGATCAAACCGCCACAGGAGACCGCTAGACCGCTCGGTCTCCTAGTCGCCTGAGACAAGCCGCCTGACCGCTGGGATACCAAACAGCAACAGCCCGGCACACAGACCGGCTAGGAGAAACCGCCAGACCGCCCAGTCTCCAAACAGCAACAGACCGCGCGGTCTCCAACCTGCAACAAATATGATCCGCCAGCAGATCCTGGGTGAGGCGGAATCTCCTACTTTGGATGCCACCGCGGCTCGCATCGCCGCTGTTACTTCGCTGCTCCAACGGCCTCTGTTGGCCTCCCCCCCTTCCCAGGACTCCTTTGCTCACCAAGCTCAGAAGGGGGGACCTAGTGGCCGCGGCCACTCCGGCGGACGGGGTTCGTCCAGGTTCCTCTGCTCTCACTGTGGTCGTACCGGCCATTTCTGTTGACCGTTGCTGGCAGAAATATCCTCATCTTCGCCCTTTCGGTGATGCTCCTTCTTCGGCCTCCGCCTCCTCTCGGCCGCCTGCCTCTGTGGCCACGACTTCAGGTAGTGCCCACGTCGTTACCCAAGGTAAATGACTGATTCACTCCGGTGCTACAAATCATATGACTGGCAACCCTCATTGCTTCTCCCGTCTTGAGACGCATGATCGCTTGCCCCGATTCGTGTGGTGGATGGTTCATTCCGTCCCCGGTTCATGTGACGAGCATGGTTCAACTCACCCCATCGCTTTGCTTGGCGGACACTCTCTATATCCCGAAGTTCCGTGCAATTTATTGTCTGTCACTACTTTATGCGACAACTTCAGTGCTCTTCTTATTCACTCCAACTGTTTGTTCTTTTCAGGACCGAGGAACCAGCGGACGATTGCTACTGGCACTGAGAGCGGCGGAACTCTATTTCCTCGACAACGTTTCCGCTCTGTCCGCCTACTCCTCTCTACAGATCTGCTTCAATGGCTTCTTTGCCTTGGATATCCTCCTCCTCGGATTCTTCGACAGCTTCTGCCCCACTTACCTCCAACAGTTCTTCTCCGCTCAACTATGATGCGTGTCAGCTTGGCAAACATCATCGCTCCTCCTTCCCCCCGAAGCAAGGTCGTGGCTCCTCTCGCCCGTTTGATCTCATTCATTCTGATGTCTGGGGTCTGCTCCTACCCTCACCGTTGGTCGGGTAGTTCCTACTTTATAACTTTTATAGATGATTTTTCTCGATGTACCTGGGTGTATCTATTAAAGATCGCTCTGAACTCTTTTCTGTCTGGCAATCCTTTTATTTTATGATTAAGACTCAATTTAACATTTCTATTAAAGTTTTACGCTCTGATAATGGTAAGGAATATCTTAGCCATGAATTATCCTCTTTCTTTTGGCAACATGGTCTTCTTCATCAAACCACCTGTGTTTACACCTCATAGCCGAATGGGTGGCGGAGCGTAAAAACCGTCACCTCCTTGATGTCGCTCGAACTCTCATGACGCAAATGCACGTACCCCGCTCCCTACTGGGGCTACGTTGTGCTTCTCGCCTGCTATCTCATCAATCGTCTTCCCTCCCACGGTTCTCCACGGCCAGACCCCCTTTCTCCATTCTCTACCCCCGCAAGGAACCTTTTCCTCTCCCTCTTCGTGTCTTTGGTTGGTACGGCTTTTGTTCACGCCCCATCCGCTACCCGCGACAAGCTTTCCCCCCGTTCCAACCAAATGTGTCTTTTTGGGGTACTCTACCACTCAAAAAAGCTATTGCTGTTTTGACCCTGTTTTGCGGAAACAATTTGTCTCCGCAGACGTGACATTCTTCGAGAATGCTTCCTACTTTTCTCCTGACTCCTCTCTCTTCCTCCTGATGTCTCTGCTTCTCCACAGCCTCTCTCCGTTCCTTCCACGTCTCTCGACGTCTCCACCTACCTTTCCCCCATCTCCTCCTTCGTCTCCTTCCCCTGTCCGTCTCACCCCCTACCCCTCCTCCCTCTTCTCCGCGGCCGTCTCTCAGTCCCGGGCCAGCCTTCTCCTCCACGGACGCTCCGTCGCTGAGGCTCCCGTCGACCCAGGATCTCTCATTGCTCTTCGCAAGGGGTGCGGCGTGTACTCAACACCAACACCCGCTTGGCGGCCGTTGTTTCCTATGATCGGCTTTCCCCTTCTCGCAGGTGTTTTGCCTTGGCTATCTCTGCTGCTTCGACTCCCCGCACCTACCACGAGGCTCTTGCTATCCCTCATTGGAAGTCTGTCATGGATGAGGAGATGGCTACTCTTACTGAACGGGTACCTGGACCCTTATTCCTCCTCCAGTGGGTACTGATGTGGTTGGCTGTCCCTGGGTCTTTGTTGTGAAATTTCGCACCCGACGGCACTGTGGATCGCTACAAATCCCGACTGGTGGCCAAAGGCTTCACTCAGACTTATGAATTGATTACTTTGACACCTTCTCTTCGGTTGCTCGCCTCAGCACCATCCGGTTCTTCTCTCTGTGGCTGTTAACCGGATTGGGCTATTTCCCAGCTTGATGTCAAGAATGCCTTTCTCTATGGCGATCTTCAGGAGACGTCTACATGGAGCAACCTCCTGGGTATGTTGCTCAGGGGGAGACACGCGTATGCCGTTTGAAGAAGGCCATTTATGGCCTAAAGCAGAGCCCTCGGGCGTGGTTCGACAAGTTCAGTGGTATTGTCGTTGTCATCCGCTTTACAAGGAGTTTCGGCCGATCACTCTTTTATTCATTCGCAAAATGGCCTCGGGACTGGTAGTTTTGGCAGTGTATGTGGATGATATTCTTCTTACCGACGATGACCAAGCTGGGGTGGACTTGACGAAGAAACACCTCCGTCAACACCTAGTCACGAAGGATATGAGCTCCCCGAAATACTTTTTGGAATAGAAATCTCTCGAAGCGTGACTCGTTGGTTCTCTCCCAACGGAAGTATGCCCTTGATCTTCTAAAAGAGGCAGGACTGACAGGTGCCAAAACAACCCGGTTTCCCATGGCTATTGGAGAAGACAAAACGTGGATGGATGACTCGCCTCTTCTTCTGATGTCATAAGGTACAGACGGTT
Organism: Platanthera guangdongensis; assembly: GCA_039583875.1. NCBI lineage: Eukaryota > Viridiplantae > Streptophyta > Magnoliopsida > Asparagales > Orchidaceae > Platanthera > Platanthera guangdongensis. The sequence continues at coordinate 13,091,754 of CM077147.1, read as the reverse complement.
GGTGGGCAAACTCATCTATCTCACAGTGACCAGACCTGACATCTCCTATGCTGTAGGCAAGGTTAGTCAGTTTATGTAAGCTCCCAGAGAGTGTCATCTTCAGTCTGCCTTGAAGATTTTAGAGTATGTCAAAGCAGCACCGGGCAAAGGCTAATCTTTCAGAAAGAATGGTCATCTGAGGGTTGAAGCCTACTCAGATTCAAGCTATGCTGATGATAAAGGCGATCGTACGTCCACATCAGGTTTTTGTACATTTGTTGGAGGAACCTTGTGAGTTGGAAGAGCAAGAAACAGTCTGTTGTCTCCAGATCCAGTGCAGAAGCCGAATACCAGAGTATGGCGTCAACCACGTGTGAGTTAAAGTGGTTGCGGGCTCTCATGCTTTGACTTAGGAGAGGTCTATGACTATCCTCTTCCTATGTTTTGTGACAACAAGGCTGCTATATACATATCCAAAAATCCGGTCTTCCATGAGAGAACAAAACATATAGAGGTTGACTGCCACTTCATTCGGGAGGAGATTTTAAGAAACAGATTTGTACTTCGTTTGTCACCTCTGACAAAGAATTGGCGATATCTTCACAAAACCGGTCTCTACTTCCTTCTTCCACATTTGTGACAAGCTGGGCATGATTGATATCTATGCTCCAGCTTGAGGGGGAGTGTTGAAGTATTAGACCGCGCGGCCTTGCGGTCTTGTCTGGCGGTTTGTAGTCCGAGCGGTCTGGCGGTCTCTCTCAGAAGCCTGGAGACCGGCGGTCTATCGGTCTCATATTTGCGGCTTGTTATTATTCTGCTGGAGTTATCGAGCGTTAATCCATCTGTCTAACGGCGCGGCCTGTGCGGTCTCTGTAAATTCTAGCCGCTCAGACCTGTACATGTTTATCCCACATTGTTTTGTTTATACTCTCTCATATCTCCTCCATTCTATAAAAGGAGGTCATACCTTTGTAAATGATATCTTTTTTTGGATAATAAAATTCAATTATTCAAATTTTTGTCCATTTCTTAGCTACTTATTCGCTACTTTTACACTTGAGCCCCATCTCCGTAGGGGAGTCCCAGTCGCCCCGCTCACCTCCTCGTCAGGCCGTCTCACCCGCCCGGAAGACAACTCTACCTGACCAGCCAGTCGCTGCTTCTAATCAATCAACCAGCTGCCACCACTTCTCGCGAACCTGCTTCCTCCAGTCGTCCCGCCCCTCTTCTCATCTAAACTTCAATCTTGGCCCCGTGGTCCAAGATGTTGTCGGCGATCCCGTTCTGTGTGGGAGAGGGACGTCAACCGTGTGTCCATCTCCACCTTCCTTCCTTCTTGGAAAGAGCAGGATCTTCCCACCAGCCACGCCTTCGCTATGGGGGACGACCTTTACTGTGGTTTTGAGCCAGTCTCCCCTGAGAGCGAGTTCTCGCGAGATCTCGTCATGAAGACCTCCCATGCTCAACTACACACATTAGAGTTCTCGCATCGCACCTCGCGCCGCCTGATTTATACCAAAAAAATGGAAGGACAGCGAGACGAGCCTGGCGACGGAGCGAGAGAAGTCCGATGACCTCGCGAAAAGGCTGTCTGTCGCCGAGACCCTCCTCGCGAAAGCCAGCGCGGCGTGGTAAGCCTTAGCCTTATCCTTGGATTGTTCTTTTTTAAACACTCTCTGCTAATGACCGGGCGTTTCGCAGGATGCCGAGACGGCGAGCGGATGTACTCGCGCATGCGGTCCTGGAGAAGGAGAATAAGGATTTAAAAGCTCAGATCACCCGTCTCCAGGACAACCCCCCGTCGTCGTCTCGCCGCGAACCCCTCCAGGCCCTTCCGCCTCATTATTCCCTGGATGAAGTTGAAGAGCAGTGCCGAGACGCCAACATCAGGGCGGCGGAGCTGGTCCTAAAGATGATGAAGGAGCTGGGGGTCGTGAAGGAAGACTCTGAAACGGTGACCGTTCGTGATCTGGTCCCCCAGCTCTATGACGAGGAGAATGAAGATTCTTCTTCCGGTGAGGAAGACTGATACACTGCCTACGAGATCCAGAATCCCTCTCCCCCTTTTTTGCTTATGTAAAACTTAACTTCTTTTTTGAGTTTCTTATTGTGATCATTTGAAATGTATTTATGACCCTGTGATGACCGATATTGATCAGATGTACTCACTCTTGTCCTGTTACTTTATTTTACATTTTGCGAAACAATTTATTGCTATGCGGTCTATTTGCGAGACGGTGCTACCCACCTGTCTCGCCGCCTCGCTTTTACTCTTCTCACTTTGCTTTATTTTGTTTACTGCGGGACGACCCTTCAATGCGCTCATGTCTGCGAGAGTGTGCTATGTCTTGTCTCGTCGCTTCATTGAGAGCTGACTTTTTTCAGAGCACAAGTCGTCACCGTCGCCCCGCTCGCCTCAGGTAACCCCGACGCAAGTGGCTTTTAGTGACTTAACTTGCTCCCCTGTTATTAGCCAAGCCTTCTGTCCCGCGCGAGTGCCCACTCGCCATGGGCGAGACTGTCCCCAAGGCCGTCAGCTGGAAATGTCTCAACTCGCACTGCTCCAGCCTTTGTCTCCTATAATTTATTTTTTATGAGATTACGTAGGGATGCTCCTTAAGGTGGTCTCCCCGACCATTCTGTCATCGAATGAGCTTACAGCCCTGCCATCTTGATGAGAGTCTGGGACGCGGGTCTATTAGGGACGAGGCCAGGCTCGGGTGGTACGAAAGTCTCCCAGAACCAAGAACCAAGTCTCCAATAACCATCCTCTCCCCCACAGGCGAGCCTTTAGACTTGCCAGTTAATGAGAGCCTGCGCAGCGGTCTACCTTGGGCCGAGCCACGCTCGGGTCCCTTACCCCCACAGGCGACCTTCAACCTGCCATCCGCTATAGAGTCTGCGGCGGGTCTACCTGGGGCCGAGCCATGCTCGAGGTAGTGCAAAAGTATCCAAGAACCAAGAACCAAGTCTCCAAGAACAATCCTCTCCCCCACATGCGAGCCTTCAAGCCTGCCAGCTAATGAGAGCCCGCATAACGTGTCTACCTGGGGCCGAACCACGCTCAGGGTCCCTTGTAACACCCCCAATCCATCACATAGCATATATCAGTAGGTTTGGTCGGGGCCCGACGTCATATACCACAGACAGACGGGTGGTTACTCAATGGAAACCATCCAACTAATAACCAACGTCCTACACAGAGTCATTCTAGCGGAAGCAATTATTAAAAGTTACAAATTAAAGAACCCAACCACAAGCATGAATGTCCACTACAAAACCCAATAGGAATGAAGTATAATACACAAGTACAATGGACTTAAGGCCTTACAATTGTTTACTCAAATAAAATGTGTCTTCCATACCACAGCACGCAGGCCGGTCACACATGAATAAAACAGTAAACACTGAAACTTGGCCTTCGAGGGCCGGCTCAGCAACTTGGGCATTAGCCCGCTATTTACCGCTCGCTCCGCAGCATCTGCAAGCAACAATCCAACGCATGGTAGCAAACAAAATCAACGTCAGCTATGCTGACCAAATTATACAATCCTGCCCCCAAACTCGGGGCGGCGATGCTCCTTTCCCTGCACTTTATTAGCATAAACAAGCAGTATAGATAAACACTTCATCACATGCATGGGCACACACGACCTCACACCTCGTGCTCTCAGGCACATTCTCGGTGAACCGGCAACGTCACGTCAATTTAAGCCATAGACGTCTCGGTCTCACCACCGCCACTAGGACAGCCAATCTTGCGAGCATTTTTGTCTTCCCGGCATGGGTCACGTCAATTTAAGCCATAGACCGTCGAAGACCCTCATCTATGCCAACGGCTCCCACCGAACGACATAGAGCGGGTACGGTTCCTCCTGACCCGTTGCTCACACAACGCACGTCAATTTAAGCCATATGCGCGGGTCAAACCTCCCTGAGTCCCGTTTCCATCACACACTTCACATAACCCGGTTATGTTCAAGTTGGCTCCCAGGCCACCATGTTGGCAGAATCACGCATCTGCCCAGTTTTCCGGGTGCACCTCGAGTTAGTCCCCAAGGCTCCCTGTTGCAATCTACCCCGTAAAAACCCGAAAAACAACCATTCGCGCGGACTCTTCTCCAGCCATTCATGCAATGCAACATCACCGATCCAGACCAACTTGTCCGGGTAGGCTTCACACATCATGCCTATGTCTGATTCTCGATTACGACTACGGACTCTACAAATACAAAACGGGGACTATTTATGTCTACCCGAAGGAACGCCTCAAATTCTCCTCAAACTCGCGAGAGCGGGCTTCCCATGCAAAGGAAAAGAGGACTTCACATGTCCTAGATGAGAATCGTTACCCTAGCATTTTTCCTTGGCATCATGGAAATGTATGCGGATGGAAAGCACCACAATCTCCTTGCCTTTGTAGATCTGAAGTCGGCTCGCGATTTGGAGCTCCGAAGCTCCGCCGGTGACCGGATCTAGCCTCCTTCTTCTTCCTTGATCTCCCCTCTCTCTAGATCTTTAGAAAGAGATTGAGTTTGAGAAATGAGAGATTTGAAACCCTATTCTCGGGTATATCCCAGTAGGAACAACCCCCAGCTATCGGATCCCAAAATAAGGAAACGAACGACCACGATTCACCATTAAAATCCAAAATCTGGGCCGAACACGGCCTGTGACATGCCCGTGTCTAGGGCCATGTTCCCCATTCGCTGTAGAAACCGACGCGTCTCGAAAAGAACACGGGCACCCGACACGCCCGTGTCAAACTTGACACGCCCGTGTCATACAGAACACGGCTGTGTATTGTGCCAAACACCAACCCGAGAAGAACACAGGTCTTGGACACGCCCGTGTCCCATTTGACACGCCCATGTCTACCTGACACAGCCCGTGGTCGACCCCGTATATCAACCACGCCACAGCCCGGCTTTAACCTGTGAAGGACACGGCCTGGACACGCCCGTGTCTCAGGCCGTGTTCGCTGCTCGACGATCGTCGACTCCAAAATTTGTCGACCTCTCGCCCAGATCGTCGATGCGAGCACGACACGCCCTGGGACACGCTCGTGTCTCAGGACGTGTTCACTGCTCGACAATCGTCGACTCCAAAATTCGTCGACCTCTTGGCCAGATCGTCGACCCAAGCACGGCACGCCCGTGTCTCAGGCCGTGTGACCTCTGCCAAATTCCAAACTTGGCTCGAAACGCCACCCATTGCTCTTTTGAGTTTCGGGGTGTTACATCCCTTACCCCCCACAGGCGAGCCTTCGGACCTGTCAGTTAATGAGAGCATGTGCAGGCGTGTCTACCTTGGGCCGAACCCGGCTCGGGTAGTGCAAAAGTATCCAAAATCCAAGAACCAAGTCTCCCAGAACCAATCCTCACCCCCACAGGCGAGCCTTCGGACCTGTCAGCTAATGAGAGCCTGCGCAGCGGGTCTACCTGGGGTCGAGCCATGCTCGGGGTCCCTTACCCCCACAAGCGAGCCTTCGGACCTACCAGCTAATGAGAGCCTGCACAACGGGTCTACCTGGGGCCGAGCCAGCTCGGGGTAGTGCAAAAGCATCCATCTTCCTGTCGTTAGAATTTCACAGTAGGTAAAAGCAAAAGTAATTTAAGGAACATATTATAATAAACTTGACTTTGAGTATACAATTTACTCTCCCTTCTCATGGGTAGAAGCGCTTCAAGTCGTCGCCGCTCCAGGTGTGGCTCATGGTCCTACCCTCCACATCCTAGAGTTAGTAACCTCCCATTCTCAAGACCCTCTCGACAATATAAGAACCTTCCCAATTTGAGTTGAGCTTACCCACGGCGGCAGATCTCCCCGCAGCATCAAATTTTTTTCAGCACCAACCTCCTTCCATGAACTGTTTGATCCTGATATGCTTGTCAAAGTATATCGCCATCCGCCGTTTGATTTCTTCCTTCCTGATCGCTGCAACATGACGTAGCTCTTCCACCATATCCAATGAGAGGCGTAGCCCCCCTTCGTTTTCCAACCTCCAAGCCTCATCCCCGTCACCCGCGGCTGCAACTCGTGGGGATCGAACCTCAAACTCCACGGGCAGTACTGTCTCACACCATGGGAAAGTTTGAAGGGGTCTCGCCGGTGGCCGTGTTCGGGGTTATCCGCAAGGCCCACAATACTGAGGGAGCTGGTTCCACCCAACTTCCCCTCAAGTTCTCCACCTTCTTCTTGAGCAGGTTCACGATGATCTTGTTGGCCGCCTCCACCTGGTCGTTACTCCTGGGGTGGTGTACAGAGGCAAATCTAAGGTCTATCCCAAGTTGAGCGCAGAAGTTGATGAACTCTTTCGATGACAAACTAGGGTCCATTATCTGTTACTATCGCCTAGGGGAGCCCGTGCCTGCATATGATCTTTCCCCAGACAAAATTCCTGATGACCTGTGAGGTGACCTTGGCCAATACCTTGACCTCCAGCCATTTCGAAAAGTAACCAATCATGATCAGGAGGAACCTCCTCTGCCCACTAGCCGAGGGAAAGGCCCGACTAAATCCATCCCCCAGATGGTGAAAGGCCATGGTGTCGTGATGCTTCAGAGCCTTTGAGCGGGCAAGAGCTGGAGGGGGGCGTAAAACTGACACTTCCGGCACCTCCTCGCAAACTCAACCACATCCTTCCTCAGGGTCTGCCAAAAATACCCTTGCCTCACCACCCTTGCTTCCAACATCCTTCCCCTGAGTGGCTGTCACACTCACCTGAATGCACTTCCTCCAGGATTCTCGGGATCTCCTCCCCGGTCACACATCTTGCCAGGAGCCTTGACAACATCTTCCGATGTAACCCCCCTCCAGGATTAGATAGTGGGCTGCCTTGTGCCTGAAGCTTTTGCATCCTTGGTCCCTCTGGAAGCTCTCCAGTGTTTAGGAAGGTCACAAATAGATCCAACCACGAGGGTCGCCGATCCAACTCCATCAACACTCCTTCCTCGATAGTCGGTCGAAATAGCTCAGTCAAGGTCCCTCCTCCCGAGGTCCAAACTTAGCCAACCGATCGACAGCTATACTCTCTTCCCTAGGAACATGTTGGATGGAGAACGTCTGGAACCCTCCGATGATAACCCTCACCTTAGACAAGTACTTCACAAGGGTGGGCTCCCGAGCTTCGAACTCCCCTCGGATCTGTGATGCCACCACCAATGAGTCCATAAAAGCCTCCACATCCTGGATCTCAAGTTCTTTTGTCAAACGAAGGCCGCTATCACGACCTCGTACTCCGCCTGGTTGTTAGTCGTTGGAAAGTGCAGGACCACTGATTGCTCTATAGTGACCCCTTGAGGGCTTATCAACACCACCCCTGCTCCGAGGGAGTGCTTTCCCGAGGCCCCATCAACCATCATCTTCCACGCCTCTTGCGCCGCGGCTCCTCGGCTCCGACCTAGACAATGTAGTCTGCCAAGAAGTCAGGTACCGCCTGTTCCTTAATGGAGAGCCTTGACATGAATGAGATATCAAACTCGCTCAATTCGATAGACCACTTGGCCAACCTGCCTGAGTGCTCCACTCCCTCAAAAATCTTGCGAAGGGGATGGTCCTCACCACCCTGATCGAATGCACTTGGAAGTATGTCCGGAGCTTCCTGGCCGAAATGATCAAAGCATACGCCAGCTTTTCCAAGATGGGGTAGCGGAGCTCCACCTTCTTCAGGATCCTGCTAACATAGTAGATTGACAATGCTTCTTCCCCTCTTCTCTGACCAGGACAGAGCTCACGACCTCTGCTCCTACTCCGAGATACAAGGATAGGTCCTCCACCTCCTTCCTTTGAGTACCCCGCAGCACTTTGAAGAACGATGAACACTTTTCTCCCGACCTGGAGAGGAATCTGCTTAGCCCGGCCAGTTTTGCTTGTCAAGCGCTGGACCTCCTTAGCGTTGCGTGGTGACTCCAGCTCCAGGATGGCCTTTACGTTATCTGGGTTAGTGTCACAACCCACATTTCCTCAACGAGTACCTCGTATCAGAGCAAGAGGAACTACGGGTTATGATGCCACGTCGTGCAGGGGATAACTGCACACGCTCAGGCAACCCTTGACGCTTACTTTATGAGTTGAAATCCAACAGTTAAATGCAAGAAAACCTTTGAATTTAATGGCCGTATCCCTCGGCCTTAGGCCTCAAAACACATTTGTACGCGGCGGAAACACTTTGTTTAAGTATGACGATCTCCTATATGCAATCTATATGGATACTACGATAAGAAATCTTCTTGTTTACGTCATTTGGAAAATACGTGTTCGGTGACCAAAACATGTTATGCATGGATAAAAATATAGGTTTGTTTAGCTTAAAAATACCTAATGCAATCTACCATAAATCCTTCCCAAGAGCAAGAAGACATCATCTCATCCAATGAGTCACATTAGCAGTCTAGTATTCATATATCACAAGTAAAGAAAACACCAATGGCGCCAACAAGCTGACACGAACCCATTGGGCACATGTATGTCTGTACAACAAAGAAAAGAACTACCTCGCTAAGTAAGCTCGGCTAGCTCCCAAGAAATGCCACTAACAAACCTAGCCGCTCAACCGGCTACAACCTGCACCTGAGGCATCAAGAAAGAATACCTCAGCAATCCTCAAAGATACAATAAAAAGAAGAGCATCATGTTTATACAATATCATGAAAGGGCTTACCGACCCGTAACAATATTTCATATAAGTAAAACGAGTGAATAAAGCAAGTGGAAAACAAGTATTCAATACGGTCAGTCCAAAGTGCCAAAACACATGCCAAACGCACCAAGTGCGTACAAGTTCATCAAGTCCTGCTCAACCCGCAGGAGCAAAAGGCAAAACACATGCCATTCCATCATCCTTAGTACAAGAAACAACTCTACGAGTGAAACATAAGCAGCGATTACATGCGATTCAGCAAGGGTCTTTTGGTGCAGCCCTAAAAGTGGAACGCACCAATAAAAACCAGCCCAAACCGGGGCCAAAATGGTGCTCTTCACCACAAATCCAAACCCGTGGGCCACAAAGGCATAAACCACACCACCCCTTAACCAAAGCCGCACACACGCTTCTGCCATGGTTCACATTCGCCTCGCAAAACTCACCATAAACAACCTAACTGTAACACCACAATCAAATCTCACCATAACCCAAGTACATACTTTCCCTTCCTTCATCCTCACACATGACGACAAATTGCCCAACGTAGAGTTTGATGAACTTCATCACATGATTAGGGTTGATTAACTTCATTACATAAATCAAGATGTTTGAACAGCCCTTTTTGTTTCCTGTACCAGCAACTCATTTTTGAGCGACATTTCCCGGGCGCGAAAAACATGCAAACATCCCTAACAGGCCTCACCGAGTCCCCCCAATTTGGACTCCGTTTCCTGGGAATTGTGGCAACCGGCTACCAAACAACCACCCACTCGCAAGCCCGCGGGAAAACCCATGCTCGAACAACGGTCAAAGCCAACGTAACGCCCATCAAGCGTACGCAATCAAAAATCCGGGGTGTT